>JABXJD010000793.1:0-161548 GCA_013375575.1 Percina caprodes | reverse complement strand
TTTAAAGGCTAAAATCCAAGTAAATCTACAGTATATTTGACATCTTTTCAGGCTGTTAAAGCCATATTTTACTCTTTTTCAGGCAACTGTAGAACGGAATCCTCCTGTTAAACCAGCTTCATTCCAAGTCTGGGAAACATCACATATCCATGGTGTCACAGCAGTCAATATTGACCATTCTGATGTAGGTTTTTAAAATTAAAGGCTAAAATGTCCAAGTAAATCTACAGTATATTTGACATCTTTTTCAGGCTGTTAAAGCCATATTTTACTCTTTTTCAGGCAACTGTAGAACGGAATCCTCCTGTTAAACCAGCTTGATTCCAAGTCTGGGTGAGACATCACATATCCATGGTGTCACACAGTCAATATTGGACCATTCTGATGTAGGTTTTTAAAATTAAAGGCTAAAATGTCCAAGTAAATCTACAGTATATTTGACATCTTTTTCAGGCTGTTAAAGCCATATTTTACTCTTTTCAGGCAACTGTAGAACGGAATCCTCCTGTTAAGCCAGGTTCATTCCAAGTCTGGGTAACACATCACATATCCATGGTGTCACACAGTCAATATTGACCATTCTGATGTAGGTTTTTAAAATTAAAGGCTAAAATGTCCAAGTAAATCTACAGTATATTTGACATCTTTTTCAGGCTGTTAAAGCCATATTTTACTCTTTTTCAGGCAACTGTAGAACGGAATCCTCCTGTTAAACCAGCTTCATTCCAAGTCTGAGAGAAACATCACATATCCATGGTGTCACACAGTCAATATTGACCATTCTGATGTAGGTTTTAAAATTAAAGGCTAAAATGTCCAAGTAAATCTACGGTATATTTGACATCTTTTCAGGCTGTTAAAGCCATATTTTAGTCTTCAGGCAACTGTAGAACGGAATCCTCCTGTTAAACCAGCTTCATTTCAAGTCTGAGAGAAACATCACATATCCATGGTGTCACACAGTCAATATTGGACCATTCTGATGTAGGATTTTAAAATTAAAGGCTAAAATGTCCAAGTAAATCTACAGTATATTTGACATCTTTTCAGGCTGTTAAAGCCATATTTTACTCTTTTTCAGGCAACTGTAGAACGGAATCCTCCTGTTAAACCAGCTTGATTCCAAGTCTGGGTGAGACATCACATATCCATGGTGTCACACAGTCAATATGGACCATTCTGATGTAGGATTTTAAAATTAAAGGCTAAAATGTCCAAGTAAATCTACAGTATATTTGACATCTTTTTCAGGCTGTTAAAGCCATATTTTACTCTTTTTCAGGCAACTGTAGAACGGAATCCTCCTGTTAAGCCAGCTTCATTCCAAGTCTGGGTGAGACATCACATATCCATGGTGTCACACAGTCAATACTGACCATTCTGATGTAGGTTTTTAAAATTAAAGGCTAAAATGTCCAAGTAAATCTACAGTATATTTGACATCTTTTGCTGTTAAAGCCATATTTTACTCTTTTTCAGGCAACTGTAGAAAGGAATCCTCCTGTTAAACCAGCTTGATTTCAAGTCTGGGTAACACATCACATATCCATGGTGTCACACAGTCAATACTGGACCATTCTGATGTAGGTTTTTAAAATTAAAGGCTAAAATGTCCAAGTAAATCTACAGTATATTTGACATCTTTTTCAGGCTGTTAAAGCCATATTTTAGTCTTTTTCAGGTAACTGTAGAACGGAATCCTCCTGTTAAACCAGCTTTATTCCAAGTCTGGGTGAAACATCACATATCCGTGTCACACAGTCAATATTGGACCATTCTGATGTAGGTTTTTAAAATTAAAGGCTAAAATGTCCAAGTAAATCTACAGTATATTTGACATCTTTTTCAGGCTGTTAAAGCCATATTTTACTCTTTTTCAGGCAACTGTAGAACGGAATCCTCCTGTTAAACCAGCTTCATTCCAAGTCTGAAACATCACATATCCATGGTGTCACACAGTCAATATCGGACCATTCTGATGTAGGTTTTTAAAATTAAAGGCTAAAATGTCCAAGTAAATCTACAGTATATTTGACATCTTTTCAGGCTGTTAAAGCCATATTTTACTCTTTTTCAGGCAACTGTAGAACGGAATCCTCCTGTTAAACCAGCTTCATTCCAAGTCTGAGAGAAACATCACATATCCATGGTGTCACACAGTCAATATCGGACCATTCTGATGTAGGATTTTAAAATTAAAGGCTAAAATGTCCAAGTAAATCTACAGTATATTTGACATCTTTTCAGGCTGTTAAAGCCATATTTTACTCTTTTTCAGGCAACTGTAGAACGGAATCCTCCTGTTAAACCAGCTTCATTTCAAGTCTGAGAGAAACATCACATATCCATGGTGTCACACAGTCAATACTGACCATTCTGATGTAGGTTTTTAAAATTAAAGGCTAAAATGTCCAAGTAAATCTACAGTATATTTGACATCTTTTGCTGTTAAAGCCATATTTTACTCTTTTTCAGGCAACTGTAGAACGGAATCCTCCTGTTAAACCAGCTTGATTTCAAGTCTGGGTAACACATCACATATCCATGGTGTCACACAGTCAATATTGGACCATTCTGATTTAGGATTTTAAAATTAAAGGCTAAAATGTCCAAGTAAATCTACAGTATATTTGACATCTTTTTCAGGCTGTTAAAGCCATATTTTACTCTTTTTCAGGCAACTGTAGAACGGAATCCTCCTGTTAAACCAGCTTCATTCCAAGTCTGGGTAACACATCACATATCCATGGTGTCACACAGTCAATATTGGACCATTCTGATGTAGGTTTTTAAAATTAAAGGCTAAAATGTCCAAGTAAATCTACAGTATATTTGACATCTTTTCAGGCTGTTAAAGCCATATTTTAGTCTTTTTCAGGCAACTGTAGAACGGAATCCTCGTGTTAAACCAGCTTGATTCCAAGTCTGGGTGAGACATCACATATCCGTGGTGACACACAGTCAATATCGGACCATTCTGATGTAGGATTTTAAAATTAAAGGCTAAAATGTCCAAGTAAATCTACAGTATATTTGACATCTTTTCAGGCTGTTAAAGCCATATTTTACTCTTTTTCAGGCAACTGTAGAACGGAATCCTCCTGTTAAACCAGCTTCATTCCAAGTCTGGGTAACACATCACATATCCATGGTGTCACACAGTCAATACTGGACCATTCTGATGTAGGTTTTTAAAATTAAAGGCTAAAATGTCCAAGTAAATCTACAGTATATTTGACATCTTTTTCAGGCTGTTAAAGCCATATTTTACTCTTTTCAGGCAACTGTAGAACGGAATCCTCCTGTTAAACCAGCTTCATTCCAAGTCTGAGAGAAACATCACATATCCATGGTGTCACACAGTCAATATTGACCATTCTGATGTAGGATTTTAAAATTAAAGGCTAAAATGTCCAAGTAAATCTACAGTATATTTGACATCTTTTCAGGCTGTTAAAGCCATATTTTACTCTTTTTCAGGCAACTGTAGAACGGAATCCTCCTGTTAAGCCAGCTTCATTCCAAGTCTGGGTAACACATCACATATCCATGGTGTCACACAGTCAATATTGGACCATTCTGATGTAGGTTTTTAAAATTAAAGGCTAAAATGTCCAAGTAAATCTACAGTATATTTGACATCTTTTTCAGGCTGTTAAAGCCATATTTTACTCTTTTTCAGGCAACTGTAGAACGGAATCCTCCTGTTAAACCAGCTTCATTCCAAGTCTGAGAGAAACATCACATATCCATGGTGTCACACAGTCAATATTGGACCATTCTGATGTAGGATTTTAAAATTAAAGGCTAAAATGTCCAAGTAAATCTACAGTATATTTGACATCTTTTCAGGCTGTTAAAGCCATATTTTACTCTTTTTCAGGCAACTGTAGAACGGAATCCTCCTGTTAAACCAGCTTCATTCCAAGTCTGAGAGAAACATCACATATCCATGGTGTCACACAGTCAATATTGACCATTCTGATGTAGGATTTTAAAATTAAAGGCTAAAATGTCCAAGTAAATCTACAGTATATTTGACATCTTTTCAGGCTGTTAAAGCCATATTTTACTCTTTTTCAGGCAACTGTAGAACGGAATCCTCCTGTTAAACCAGCTTCATTCCAAGTCTGAGAGAAACATCACATATCCATGGTGTCACACAGTCAATATTGACCATTCTGATGTAGGATTTTAAAATTAAAGGCTAAAATGTCCAAGTAAATCTACAGTATATTTGACATCTTTTCAGGCTGTTAAAGCCATATTTTACTCTTTTTCAGGCAACTGTAGAACGGAATCCTCCTGTTAAACCAGCTTCATTCCAAGTCTGAGAGAAACATCACATATCCATGGTGTCACACAGTCAATATTGGACCATTCTGATGTAGGATTTTAAAATTAAAGGCTAAAATGTCCAAGTAAATCTACAGTATATTTGACATCTTTTTCAGGCTGTTAAAGCCATATTTTACTCTTTTTCAGGCAACTGTAGAACGGAATCCTCCTGTTAAACCAGCTTCATTCCAAGTCTGAGAGAAACATCACATATCCATGGTGTCACACAGTCAATATTGACCATTCTGATGTAGGATTTTAAAATTAAAGGCTAAAATGTCCAAGTAAATCTACAGTATATTTGACATCTTTTTCAGGCTGTTAAAGCCATATTTTACTCTTTTTCAGGCAACTGTAGAACGGAATCCTCCTGTTAAACCAGCTTCATTCCAAGTCTGAGAGAAACATCACATATCCATGGTGTCACACAGTCAATATTGGACCATTCTGATGTAGGATTTTAAAATTAAAGGCTAAAATGTCCAAGTAAATCTACAGTATATTTGACATCTTTTTCAGGCTGTTAAAGCCATATTTTACTCTTTTTCAGGCAACTGTAGAACGGAATCCTCCTGTTAAACCAGCTTCATTCCAAGTCTGAGAGAAACATCACATATCCATGGTGTCACACAGTCAATATTGGACCATTCTGATGTAGGATTTTAAAATTAAAGGCTAAAATGTCCAAGTAAATCTACAGTATATTTGACATCTTTTTCAGGCTGTTAAAGCCATATTTTACTCTTTTTCAGGCAACTGTAGAACGGAATCCTCCTGTTAAACCAGCTTCATTCCAAGTCTGAGAGAAACATCACATATCCATGGTGTCACACAGTCAATATGGACCATTCTGATGTAGGATTTTAAAATTAAAGGCTAAAATGTCCAAGTAAATCTACAGTATATTTGACATCTTTTTCAGGCTGTTAAAGCCATATTTTACTCTTTTTCAGGCAACTGTAGAACGGAATCCTCCTGTTAAACCAGCTTCATTCCAAGTCTGAGAGAAACATCACATATCCATGGTGTCACACAGTCAATATTGGACCATTCTGATGTAGGATTTTAAAATTAAAGGCTAAAATGTCCAAGTAAATCTACAGTATATTTGACATCTTTTTCAGGCTGTTAAAGCCATATTTTACTCTTTTTCAGGCAACTGTAGAACGGAATCCTCCTGTTAAACCAGCTTCATTCCAAGTCTGAGAGAAACATCACATATCCATGGTGTCACACAGTCAATATTGGACCATTCTGATGTAGGATTTTAAAATTAAAGGCTAAAATGTCCAAGTAAATCTACAGTATATTTGACATCTTTTTCAGGCTGTTAACGCCATATTTTACTCTTTTTCAGGCAACTGTAGAACGGAATCCTCCTGTTAAACCCGCTTCATTCCAAGTCTGAGAGAAACATCACATATCCATGGTGTCACACAGTCAATATGGACCATTCTGATGTAGGATTTTAAAATTAAAGGCTAAAATGTCCAAGTAAATCTACAGTATATTTGACATCTTTTTCAGGCTGTTAAAGCCATATTTTACTCTTTTTCAGGCAACTGTAGAACGGAATCCTCCTGTTAAACCAGCTTCATTCCAAGTCTGAGAGAAACATCACATATCCATGGTGTCACACAGTCAATATTGGACCATTCTGATGTAGGATTTTAAAATTAAAGGCTAAAATGTCCAAGTAAATCTACATTATATTTGACATCTTTTCAGGCTGTTAAAGCCATATTTTACTCTTTTTCAGGCAACTGTAGAACGGAATCCTCCTGTTAAACCAGCTTCATTCCAAGTCTGAGAGAAACATCACATATCCATGGTGTCACACAGTCAATATTGACCATTCTGATGTAGGATTTTAAAATTAAAGGCTAAAATGTCCAAGTAAATCTACAGTATATTTGACATCTTTTCAGGCTGTTAAAGCCATATTTTACTCTTTTTCAGGCAACTGTAGAACGGAATCCTCCTGTTAAACCAGCTTCATTCCAAGTCTGAGAGAAACATCACATATCCATGGTGTCACACAGTCAATATTGGACCATTCTGATGTAGGATTTTAAAATTAAAGGCTAAAATGTCCAAGTAAATCTACAGTATATTTGACATCTTTTTCAGGCTGTTAAAGCCATATTTTACTCTTTTTCAGGCAACTGTAGAACGGAATCCTCCTGTTAAACCAGCTTCATTCCAAGTCTGAGAGAAACATCACATATCCATGGTGTCACACAGTCAATATTGGACCATTCTGATGTAGGATTTTAAAATTAAAGGCTAAAATGTCCAAGTAAATCTACAGTATATTTGACATCTTTTTCAGGCTGTTAAAGCCATATTTTACTCTTTTTCAGGCAACTGTAGAACGGAATCCTCCTGTTAAACCAGCTTCATTCCAAGTCTGAGAGAAACATCACATATCCATGGTGTCACACAGTCAATATTGGACCATTCTGATGTAGGATTTTAAAATTAAAGGCTAAAATGTCCAAGTAAATCTACAGTATATTTGACATCTTTTTCAGGCTGTTAAAGCCATATTTTACTCTTTTTCAGGCAACTGTAGAACGGAATCCTCCTGTTAAACCAGCTTCATTCCAAGTCTGAGAGAAACATCACATATCCATGGTGTCACACAGTCAATATTGGACCATTCTGATGTAGGATTTTAAAATTAAAGGCTAAAATGTCCAAGTAAATCTACAGTATATTTGACATCTTTTTCAGGCTGTTAAAGCCATATTTTACTCTTTTTCAGGCAACTGTAGAACGGAATCCTCCTGTTAAACCAGCTTCATTCCAAGTCTGAGAGAAACATCACATATCCATGGTGTCACACAGTCAATATTGGACCATTCTGATGTAGGATTTTAAAATTAAAGGCTAAAATGTCCAAGTAAATCTACAGTATATTTGACATCTTTTTCAGGCTGTTAAAGCCATATTTTACTCTTTTTCAGGCAACTGTAGAACGGAATCCTCCTGTTAAACCAGCTTCATTCCAAGTCTGAGAGAAACATCACATATCCATGGTGTCACACAGTCAATATTGGACCATTCTGATGTAGGATTTTAAAATTAAAGGCTAAAATGTCCAAGTAAATCTACAGTATATTTGACATCTTTTTCAGGCTGTTAAAGCCATATTTTACTCTTTTTCAGGCAACTGTAGAACGGAATCCTCCTGTTAAACCAGCTTCATTCCAAGTCTGAGAGAAACATCACATATCCATGGTGTCACACAGTCAATATTGGACCATTCTGATGTAGGATTTTAAAATTAAAGGCTAAAATGTCCAAGTAAATCTACAGTATATTTGACATCTTTTTCAGGCTGTTAAAGCCATATTTTACTCTTTTTCAGGCAACTGTAGAACGGAATCCTCCTGTTAAACCAGCTTCATTCCAAGTCTGAGAGAAACATCACATATCCATGGTGTCACACAGTCAATATTGGACCATTCTGATGTAGGATTTTAAAATTAAAGGCTAAAATGTCCAAGTAAATCTACAGTATATTTGACATCTTTTTCAGGCTGTTAAAGCCATATTTTACTCTTTTTCAGGCAACTGTAGAACGGAATCCTCCTGTTAAACCAGCTTCATTCCAAGTCTGAGAGAAACATCACATATCCATGGTGTCACACAGTCAATATTGGACCATTCTGATGTAGGATTTTAAAATTAAAGGCTAAAATGTCCAAGTAAATCTACAGTATATTTGACATCTTTTTCAGGCTGTTAAAGCCATATTTTACTCTTTTTCAGGCAACTGTAGAACGGAATCCTCCTGTTAAACCAGCTTCATTCCAAGTCTGAGAGAAACATCACATATCCATGGTGTCACACAGTCAATATTGGACCATTCTGATGTAGGATTTTAAAATTAAAGGCTAAAATGTCCAAGTAAATCTACAGTATATTTGACATCTTTTTCAGGCTGTTAAAGCCATATTTTACTCTTTTTCAGGCAACTGTAGAACGGAATCCTCCTGTTAAACCAGCTTCATTCCAAGTCTGAGAGAAACATCACATATCCATGGTGTCACACAGTCAATATTGGACCATTCTGATGTAGGATTTTAAAATTAAAGGCTAAAATGTCCAAGTAAATCTACAGTATATTTGACATCTTTTTCAGGCTGTTAAAGCCATATTTTACTCTTTTTCAGGCAACTGTAGAACGGAATCCTCCTGTTAAACCAGCTTCATTCCAAGTCTGAGAGAAACATCACATATCCATGGTGTCACACAGTCAATATTGGACCATTCTGATGTAGGATTTTAAAATTAAAGGCTAAAATGTCCAAGTAAATCTACAGTATATTTGACATCTTTTTCAGGCTGTTAAAGCCATATTTTACTCTTTTTCAGGCAACTGTAGAACGGAATCCTCCTGTTAAACCAGCTTCATTCCAAGTCTGAGAGAAACATCACATATCCATGGTGTCACACAGTCAATATTGGACCATTCTGATGTAGGATTTTAAAATTAAAGGCTAAAATGTCCAAGTAAATCTACAGTATATTTGACATCTTTTTCAGGCTGTTAAAGCCATATTTTACTCTTTTTCAGGCAACTGTAGAACGGAATCCTCCTGTTAAACCAGCTTCATTCCAAGTCTGAGAGAAACATCACATATCCATGGTGTCACACAGTCAATATTGGACCATTCTGATGTAGGATTTTAAAATTAAAGGCTAAAATGTCCAAGTAAATCTACAGTATATTTGACATCTTTTTCAGGCTGTTAAAGCCATATTTTACTCTTTTTCAGGCAACTGTAGAACGGAATCCTCCTGTTAAACCAGCTTCATTCCAAGTCTGAGAGAAACATCACATATCCATGGTGTCACACAGTCAATATTGGACCATTCTGATGTAGGATTTTAAAATTAAAGGCTAAAATGTCCAAGTAAATCTACAGTATATTTGACATCTTTTTCAGGCTGTTAAAGCCATATTTTACTCTTTTTCAGGCAACTGTAGAACGGAATCCTCCTGTTAAACCAGCTTCATTCCAAGTCTGAGAGAAACATCACATATCCATGGTGTCACACAGTCAATATTGGACCATTCTGATGTAGGATTTTAAAATTAAAGGCTAAAATGTCCAAGTAAATCTACAGTATATTTGACATCTTTTTCAGGCTGTTAAAGCCATATTTTACTCTTTTTCAGGCAACTGTAGAACGGAATCCTCCTGTTAAACCAGCTTCATTCCAAGTCTGAGAGAAACATCACATATCCATGGTGTCACACAGTCAATATTGGACCATTCTGATGTAGGATTTTAAAATTAAAGGCTAAAATGTCCAAGTAAATCTACAGTATATTTGACATCTTTTTCAGGCTGTTAAAGCCATATTTTACTCTTTTTCAGGCAACTGTAGAACGGAATCCTCCTGTTAAACCAGCTTCATTCCAAGTCTGAGAGAAACATCACATATCCATGGTGTCACACAGTCAATATTGGACCATTCTGATGTAGGATTTTAAAATTAAAGGCTAAAATGTCCAAGTAAATCTACAGTATATTTGACATCTTTTTCAGGCTGTTAAAGCCATATTTTACTCTTTTTCAGGCAACTGTAGAACGGAATCCTCCTGTTAAACCAGCTTCATTCCAAGTCTGAGAGAAACATCACATATCCATGGTGTCACACAGTCAATATTGGACCATTCTGATGTAGGATTTTAAAATTAAAGGCTAAAATGTCCAAGTAAATCTACAGTATATTTGACATCTTTTTCAGGCTGTTAAAGCCATATTTTACTCTTTTTCAGGCAACTGTAGAACGGAATCCTCCTGTTAAACCAGCTTCATTCCAAGTCTGAGAGAAACATCACATATCCATGGTGTCACACAGTCAATATTGGACCATTCTGATGTAGGATTTTAAAATTAAAGGCTAAAATGTCCAAGTAAATCTACAGTATATTTGACATCTTTTTCAGGCTGTTAAAGCCATATTTTACTCTTTTTCAGGCAACTGTAGAACGGAATCCTCCTGTTAAACCAGCTTCATTCCAAGTCTGAGAGAAACATCACATATCCATGGTGTCACACAGTCAATATTGGACCATTCTGATGTAGGATTTTAAAATTAAAGGCTAAAATGTCCAAGTAAATCTACAGTATATTTGACATCTTTTTCAGGCTGTTAAAGCCATATTTTACTCTTTTTCAGGCAACTGTAGAACGGAATCCTCCTGTTAAACCAGCTTCATTCCAAGTCTGAGAGAAACATCACATATCCATGGTGTCACACAGTCAATATTGGACCATTCTGATGTAGGATTTTAAAATTAAAGGCTAAAATGTCCAAGTAAATCTACAGTATATTTGACATCTTTTTCAGGCTGTTAAAGCCATATTTTACTCTTTTTCAGGCAACTGTAGAACGGAATCCTCCTGTTAAACCAGCTTCATTCCAAGTCTGAGAGAAACATCACATATCCATGGTGTCACACAGTCAATATTGGACCATTCTGATGTAGGATTTTAAAATTAAAGGCTAAAATGTCCAAGTAAATCTACAGTATATTTGACATCTTTTTCAGGCTGTTAAAGCCATATTTTACTCTTTTTCAGGCAACTGTAGAACGGAATCCTCCTGTTAAACCAGCTTCATTCCAAGTCTGAGAGAAACATCACATATCCATGGTGTCACACAGTCAATATTGGACCATTCTGATGTAGGATTTTAAAATTAAAGGCTAAAATGTCCAAGTAAATCTACAGTATATTTGACATCTTTTTCAGGCTGTTAAAGCCATATTTTACTCTTTTTCAGGCAACTGTAGAACGGAATCCTCCTGTTAAACCAGCTTCATTCCAAGTCTGAGAGAAACATCACATATCCATGGTGTCACACAGTCAATATTGGACCATTCTGATGTAGGATTTTAAAATTAAAGGCTAAAATGTCCAAGTAAATCTACAGTATATTTGACATCTTTTTCAGGCTGTTAAAGCCATATTTTACTCTTTTTCAGGCAACTGTAGAACGGAATCCTCCTGTTAAACCAGCTTCATTCCAAGTCTGAGAGAAACATCACATATCCATGGTGTCACACAGTCAATATTGGACCATTCTGATGTAGGATTTTAAAATTAAAGGCTAAAATGTCCAAGTAAATCTACAGTATATTTGACATCTTTTTCAGGCTGTTAAAGCCATATTTTACTCTTTTTCAGGCAACTGTAGAACGGAATCCTCCTGTTAAACCAGCTTCATTCCAAGTCTGAGAGAAACATCACATATCCATGGTGTCACACAGTCAATATTGGACCATTCTGATGTAGGATTTTAAAATTAAAGGCTAAAATGTCCAAGTAAATCTACAGTATATTTGACATCTTTTTCAGGCTGTTAAAGCCATATTTTACTCTTTTTCAGGCAACTGTAGAACGGAATCCTCCTGTTAAACCAGCTTCATTCCAAGTCTGAGAGAAACATCACATATCCATGGTGTCACACAGTCAATATTGGACCATTCTGATGTAGGATTTTAAAATTAAAGGCTAAAATGTCCAAGTAAATCTACAGTATATTTGACATCTTTTTCAGGCTGTTAAAGCCATATTTTACTCTTTTTCAGGCAACTGTAGAACGGAATCCTCCTGTTAAACCAGCTTCATTCCAAGTCTGAGAGAAACATCACATATCCATGGTGTCACACAGTCAATATTGGACCATTCTGATGTAGGATTTTAAAATTAAAGGCTAAAATGTCCAAGTAAATCTACAGTATATTTGACATCTTTTTCAGGCTGTTAAAGCCATATTTTACTCTTTTTCAGGCAACTGTAGAACGGAATCCTCCTGTTAAACCAGCTTCATTCCAAGTCTGAGAGAAACATCACATATCCATGGTGTCACACAGTCAATATTGGACCATTCTGATGTAGGATTTTAAAATTAAAGGCTAAAATGTCCAAGTAAATCTACAGTATATTTGACATCTTTTTCAGGCTGTTAAAGCCATATTTTACTCTTTTTCAGGCAACTGTAGAACGGAATCCTCCTGTTAAACCAGCTTCATTCCAAGTCTGAGAGAAACATCACATATCCATGGTGTCACACAGTCAATATTGGACCATTCTGATGTAGGATTTTAAAATTAAAGGCTAAAATGTCCAAGTAAATCTACAGTATATTTGACATCTTTTTCAGGCTGTTAAAGCCATATTTTACTCTTTTTCAGGCAACTGTAGAACGGAATCCTCCTGTTAAACCAGCTTCATTCCAAGTCTGAGAGAAACATCACATATCCATGGTGTCACACAGTCAATATTGGACCATTCTGATGTAGGATTTTAAAATTAAAGGCTAAAATGTCCAAGTAAATCTACAGTATATTTGACATCTTTTTCAGGCTGTTAAAGCCATATTTTACTCTTTTTCAGGCAACTGTAGAACGGAATCCTCCTGTTAAACCAGCTTCATTCCAAGTCTGAGAGAAACATCACATATCCATGGTGTCACACAGTCAATATTGGACCATTCTGATGTAGGATTTTAAAATTAAAGGCTAAAATGTCCAAGTAAATCTACAGTATATTTGACATCTTTTTCAGGCTGTTAAAGCCATATTTTACTCTTTTTCAGGCAACTGTAGAACGGAATCCTCCTGTTAAACCAGCTTCATTCCAAGTCTGAGAGAAACATCACATATCCATGGTGTCACACAGTCAATATGGACCATTCTGATGTAGGATTTTAAAATTAAAGGCTAAAATGTCCAAGTAAATCTACAGTATATTTGACATCTTTTTCAGGCTGTTAAAGCCATATTTTACTCTTTTTCAGGCAACTGTAGAACGGAATCCTCCTGTTAAACCAGCTTCATTCCAAGTCTGAGAGAAACATCACATATCCATGGTGTCACACAGTCAATATTGGACCATTCTGATGTAGGATTTTAAAATTAAAGGCTAAAATGTCCAAGTAAATCTACAGTATATTTGACATCTTTTTCAGGCTGTTAAAGCCATATTTTACTCTTTTTCAGGCAACTGTAGAACGGAATCCTCCTGTTAAACCAGCTTCATTCCAAGTCTGAGAGAAACATCACATATCCATGGTGTCACACAGTCAATATGGACCATTCTGATGTAGGATTTTAAAATTAAAGGCTAAAATGTCCAAGTAAATCTACAGTATATTTGACATCTTTTTCAGGCTGTTAAAGCCATATTTTACTCTTTTTCAGGCAACTGTAGAACGGAATCCTCCTGTTAAACCAGCTTCATTCCAAGTCTGAGAGAAACATCACATATCCATGGTGTCACACAGTCAATATTGGACCATTCTGATGTAGGATTTTAAAATTAAAGGCTAAAATGTCCAAGTAAATCTACAGTATATTTGACATCTTTTTCAGGCTGTTAAAGCCATATTTTACTCTTTTTCAGGCAACTGTAGAACGGAATCCTCCTGTTAAACCAGCTTCATTCCAAGTCTGAGAGAAACATCACATATCCATGGTGTCACACAGTCAATATTGGACCATTCTGATGTAGGATTTTAAAATTAAAGGCTAAAATGTCCAAGTAAATCTACAGTATATTTGACATCTTTTTCAGGCTGTTAAAGCCATATTTTACTCTTTTTCAGGCAACTGTAGAACGGAATCCTCCTGTTAAACCAGCTTCATTCCAAGTCTGAGAGAAACATCACATATCCATGGTGTCACACAGTCAATATTGGACCATTCTGATGTAGGATTTTAAAATTAAAGGCTAAAATGTCCAAGTAAATCTACAGTATATTTGACATCTTTTTCAGGCTGTTAAAGCCATATTTTACTCTTTTTCAGGCAACTGTAGAACGGAATCCTCCTGTTAAACCAGCTTCATTCCAAGTCTGAGAGAAACATCACATATCCATGGTGTCACACAGTCAATATTGGACCATTCTGATGTAGGATTTTAAAATTAAAGGCTAAAATGTCCAAGTAAATCTACAGTATATTTGACATCTTTTTCAGGCTGTTAAAGCCATATTTTACTCTTTTTCAGGCAACTGTAGAACGGAATCCTCCTGTTAAACCAGCTTCATTCCAAGTCTGAGAGAAACATCACATATCCATGGTGTCACACAGTCAATATTGGACCATTCTGATGTAGGATTTTAAAATTAAAGGCTAAAATGTCCAAGTAAATCTACAGTATATTTGACATCTTTTTCAGGCTGTTAAAGCCATATTTTACTCTTTTTCAGGCAACTGTAGAACGGAATCCTCCTGTTAAACCAGCTTCATTCCAAGTCTGAGAGAAACATCACATATCCATGGTGTCACACAGTCAATATTGGACCATTCTGATGTAGGATTTTAAAATTAAAGGCTAAAATGTCCAAGTAAATCTACAGTATATTTGACATCTTTTTCAGGCTGTTAAAGCCATATTTTACTCTTTTTCAGGCAACTGTAGAACGGAATCCTCCTGTTAAACCAGCTTCATTCCAAGTCTGAGAGAAACATCACATATCCATGGTGTCACACAGTCAATATTGGACCATTCTGATGTAGGATTTTAAAATTAAAGGCTAAAATGTCCAAGTAAATCTACAGTATATTTGACATCTTTTTCAGGCTGTTAAAGCCATATTTTACTCTTTTTCAGGCAACTGTAGAACGGAATCCTCCTGTTAAACCAGCTTCATTCCAAGTCTGAGAGAAACATCACATATCCATGGTGTCACACAGTCAATATTGGACCATTCTGATGTAGGATTTTAAAATTAAAGGCTAAAATGTCCAAGTAAATCTACAGTATATTTGACATCTTTTTCAGGCTGTTAAAGCCATATTTTACTCTTTTTCAGGCAACTGTAGAACGGAATCCTCCTGTTAAACCAGCTTCATTCCAAGTCTGAGAGAAACATCACATATCCATGGTGTCACACAGTCAATATTGGACCATTCTGATGTAGGATTTTAAAATTAAAGGCTAAAATGTCCAAGTAAATCTACAGTATATTTGACATCTTTTTCAGGCTGTTAAAGCCATATTTTACTCTTTTTCAGGCAACTGTAGAACGGAATCCTCCTGTTAAACCAGCTTCATTCCAAGTCTGAGAGAAACATCACATATCCATGGTGTCACACAGTCAATATTGGACCATTCTGATGTAGGATTTTAAAATTAAAGGCTAAAATGTCCAAGTAAATCTACAGTATATTTGACATCTTTTTCAGGCTGTTAAAGCCATATTTTACTCTTTTTCAGGCAACTGTAGAACGGAATCCTCCTGTTAAACCAGCTTCATTCCAAGTCTGAGAGAAACATCACATATCCATGGTGTCACACAGTCAATATGGACCATTCTGATGTAGGATTTTAAAATTAAAGGCTAAAATGTCCAAGTAAATCTACAGTATATTTGACATCTTTTTCAGGCTGTTAAAGCCATATTTTACTCTTTTTCAGGCAACTGTAGAACGGAATCCTCCTGTTAAACCAGCTTCATTCCAAGTCTGAGAGAAACATCACATATCCATGGTGTCACACAGTCAATATTGGACCATTCTGATGTAGGATTTTAAAATTAAAGGCTAAAATGTCCAAGTAAATCTACAGTATATTTGACATCTTTTTCAGGCTGTTAAAGCCATATTTTACTCTTTTTCAGGCAACTGTAGAACGGAATCCTCCTGTTAAACCAGCTTCATTCCAAGTCTGAGAGAAACATCACATATCCATGGTGTCACACAGTCAATATTGGACCATTCTGATGTAGGATTTTAAAATTAAAGGCTAAAATGTCCAAGTAAATCTACAGTATATTTGACATCTTTTTCAGGCTGTTAAAGCCATATTTTACTCTTTTTCAGGCAACTGTAGAACGGAATCCTCCTGTTAAACCAGCTTCATTCCAAGTCTGAGAGAAACATCACATATCCATGGTGTCACACAGTCAATATGGACCATTCTGATGTAGGATTTTAAAATTAAAGGCTAAAATGTCCAAGTAAATCTACAGTATATTTGACATCTTTTTCAGGCTGTTAAAGCCATATTTTACTCTTTTTCAGGCAACTGTAGAACGGAATCCTCCTGTTAAACCAGCTTCATTCCAAGTCTGAGAGAAACATCACATATCCATGGTGTCACACAGTCAATATTGGACCATTCTGATGTAGGATTTTAAAATTAAAGGCTAAAATGTCCAAGTAAATCTACAGTATATTTGACATCTTTTTCAGGCTGTTAAAGCCATATTTTACTCTTTTTCAGGCAACTGTAGAACGGAATCCTCCTGTTAAACCAGCTTCATTCCAAGTCTGAGAGAAACATCACATATCCATGGTGTCACACAGTCAATATTGGACCATTCTGATGTAGGATTTTAAAATTAAAGGCTAAAATGTCCAAGTAAATCTACAGTATATTTGACATCTTTTTCAGGCTGTTAAAGCCATATTTTACTCTTTTTCAGGCAACTGTAGAACGGAATCCTCCTGTTAAACCAGCTTCATTCCAAGTCTGAGAGAAACATCACATATCCATGGTGTCACACAGTCAATATGGACCATTCTGATGTAGGATTTTAAAATTAAAGGCTAAAATGTCCAAGTAAATCTACAGTATATTTGACATCTTTTTCAGGCTGTTAAAGCCATATTTTACTCTTTTTCAGGCAACTGTAGAACGGAATCCTCCTGTTAAACCAGCTTCATTCCAAGTCTGAGAGAAACATCACATATCCATGGTGTCACACAGTCAATATTGGACCATTCTGATGTAGGATTTTAAAATTAAAGGCTAAAATGTCCAAGTAAATCTACAGTATATTTGACATCTTTTTCAGGCTGTTAAAGCCATATTTTACTCTTTTTCAGGCAACTGTAGAACGGAATCCTCCTGTTAAACCAGCTTCATTCCAAGTCTGAGAGAAACATCACATATCCATGGTGTCACACAGTCAATATGGACCATTCTGATGTAGGATTTTAAAATTAAAGGCTAAAATGTCCAAGTAAATCTACAGTATATTTGACATCTTTTTCAGGCTGTTAAAGCCATATTTTACTCTTTTTCAGGCAACTGTAGAACGGAATCCTCCTGTTAAACCAGCTTCATTCCAAGTCTGAGAGAAACATCACATATCCATGGTGTCACACAGTCAATATTGGACCATTCTGATGTAGGATTTTAAAATTAAAGGCTAAAATGTCCAAGTAAATCTACAGTATATTTGACATCTTTTTCAGGCTGTTAAAGCCATATTTTACTCTTTTTCAGGCAACTGTAGAACGGAATCCTCCTGTTAAACCAGCTTCATTCCAAGTCTGAGAGAAACATCACATATCCATGGTGTCACACAGTCAATATTGGACCATTCTGATGTAGGATTTTAAAATTAAAGGCTAAAATGTCCAAGTAAATCTACAGTATATTTGACATCTTTTTCAGGCTGTTAAAGCCATATTTTACTCTTTTTCAGGCAACTGTAGAACGGAATCCTCCTGTTAAACCAGCTTCATTCCAAGTCTGAGAGAAACATCACATATCCATGGTGTCACACAGTCAATATTGGACCATTCTGATGTAGGATTTTAAAATTAAAGGCTAAAATGTCCAAGTAAATCTACAGTATATTTGACATCTTTTTCAGGCTGTTAAAGCCATATTTTACTCTTTTTCAGGCAACTGTAGAACGGAATCCTCCTGTTAAACCAGCTTCATTCCAAGTCTGAGAGAAACATCACATATCCATGGTGTCACACAGTCAATATTGGACCATTCTGATGTAGGATTTTAAAATTAAAGGCTAAAATGTCCAAGTAAATCTACAGTATATTTGACATCTTTTTCAGGCTGTTAAAGCCATATTTTACTCTTTTTCAGGCAACTGTAGAACGGAATCCTCCTGTTAAACCAGCTTCATTCCAAGTCTGAGAGAAACATCACATATCCATGGTGTCACACAGTCAATATTGGACCATTCTGATGTAGGATTTTAAAATTAAAGGCTAAAATGTCCAAGTAAATCTACAGTATATTTGACATCTTTTTCAGGCTGTTAAAGCCATATTTTACTCTTTTTCAGGCAACTGTAGAACGGAATCCTCCTGTTAAACCAGCTTCATTCCAAGTCTGAGAGAAACATCACATATCCATGGTGTCACACAGTCAATATTGGACCATTCTGATGTAGGATTTTAAAATTAAAGGCTAAAATGTCCAAGTAAATCTACAGTATATTTGACATCTTTTTCAGGCTGTTAAAGCCATATTTTACTCTTTTTCAGGCAACTGTAGAACGGAATCCTCCTGTTAAACCAGCTTCATTCCAAGTCTGAGAGAAACATCACATATCCATGGTGTCACACAGTCAATATTGGACCATTCTGATGTAGGATTTTAAAATTAAAGGCTAAAATGTCCAAGTAAATCTACAGTATATTTGACATCTTTTTCAGGCTGTTAAAGCCATATTTTACTCTTTTTCAGGCAACTGTAGAACGGAATCCTCCTGTTAAACCAGCTTCATTCCAAGTCTGAGAGAAACATCACATATCCATGGTGTCACACAGTCAATATTGGACCATTCTGATGTAGGATTTTAAAATTAAAGGCTAAAATGTCCAAGTAAATCTACAGTATATTTGACATCTTTTTCAGGCTGTTAAAGCCATATTTTACTCTTTTTCAGGCAACTGTAGAACGGAATCCTCCTGTTAAACCAGCTTCATTCCAAGTCTGAGAGAAACATCACATATCCATGGTGTCACACAGTCAATATTGGACCATTCTGATGTAGGATTTTAAAATTAAAGGCTAAAATGTCCAAGTAAATCTACAGTATATTTGACATCTTTTTCAGGCTGTTAAAGCCATATTTTACTCTTTTTCAGGCAACTGTAGAACGGAATCCTCCTGTTAAACCAGCTTCATTCCAAGTCTGAGAGAAACATCACATATCCATGGTGTCACACAGTCAATATTGGACCATTCTGATGTAGGATTTTAAAATTAAAGGCTAAAATGTCCAAGTAAATCTACAGTATATTTGACATCTTTTTCAGGCTGTTAAAGCCATATTTTACTCTTTTTCAGGCAACTGTAGAACGGAATCCTCCTGTTAAACCAGCTTCATTCCAAGTCTGAGAGAAACATCACATATCCATGGTGTCACACAGTCAATATGGACCATTCTGATGTAGGATTTTAAAATTAAAGGCTAAAATGTCCAAGTAAATCTACAGTATATTTGACATCTTTTTCAGGCTGTTAAAGCCATATTTTACTCTTTTTCAGGCAACTGTAGAACGGAATCCTCCTGTTAAACCAGCTTCATTCCAAGTCTGAGAGAAACATCACATATCCATGGTGTCACACAGTCAATATTGGACCATTCTGATGTAGGATTTTAAAATTAAAGGCTAAAATGTCCAAGTAAATCTACAGTATATTTGACATCTTTTTCAGGTTGTTAAAGCCATATTTTACTCTTTTTCAGGCAACCGTAGAACGGAATCCTCCTGTTAAACCAGCTTCATTCCAAGTCTGAGAGAAACATCACATATCCCTGGTGTCACACAGTCAATATTGGACCATTCTGATGTAGGATTTTAAAATTAAAGGCTAAAATGTCCAAGTAAATCTACAGTATATTTGACATCTTTTTCAGGCTGTTAAAGCCATATTTTACTCTTTTTCAGGCAACCGTAGAACGGAATCCTCCTGTTAAACCAGCTTCATTCCAAGTCTGAGAGAAACATCACATATCCCTGGTGTCACACAGTCAATATTGGACCATTCTGATGTAGGATTTTAAAATTAAAGGCTAAAATGTCCAAGTAAATCTACAGTATATTTGACATCTTTTTCAGGCTGTTAAAGCCATATTTTACTCTTTTTCAGGCAACTGTAGAACGGAATCCTCCTGTTAAACCAGCTTCATTCCAAGTCTGAGAGAAACATCACATATCCATGGTGTCACACAGTCAATATTGGACCATTCTGATGTAGGATTTTAAAATTAAAGGCTAAAATGTCCAAGTAAATCTACAGTATATTTGACATCTTTTTCAGGCTGTTAAAGCCATATTTTACTCTTTTTCAGGCAACTGTAGAACGGAATCCTCCTGTTAAACCAGCTTCATTCCAAGTCTGAGAGAAACATCACATATCCATGGTGTCACACAGTCAATATTGGACCATTCTGATGTAGGATTTTAAAATTAAAGGCTAAAATGTCCAAGTAAATCTACAGTATATTTGACATCTTTTTCAGGCTGTTAAAGCCATATTTTACTCTTTTTCAGGCAACTGTAGAACGGAATCCTCCTGTTAAACCAGCTTCATTCCAAGTCTGAGAGAAACATCACATATCCATGGTGTCACACAGTCAATATTGGACCATTCTGATGTAGGATTTTAAAATTAAAGGCTAAAATGTCCAAGTAAATCTACAGTATATTTGACATCTTTTTCAGGCTGTTAAAGCCATATTTTACTCTTTTTCAGGCAACTGTAGAACGGAATCCTCCTGTTAAACCAGCTTCATTCCAAGTCTGAGAGAAACATCACATATCCATGGTGTCACACAGTCAATATTGGACCATTCTGATGTAGGATTTTAAAATTAAAGGCTAAAATGTCCAAGTAAATCTACAGTATATTTGACATCTTTTTCAGGCTGTTAAAGCCATATTTTACTCTTTTTCAGGCAACTGTAGAACGGAATCCTCCTGTTAAACCAGCTTCATTCCAAGTCTGAGAGAAACATCACATATCCATGGTGTCACACAGTCAATATTGGACCATTCTGATGTAGGATTTTAAAATTAAAGGCTAAAATGTCCAAGTAAATCTACAGTATATTTGACATCTTTTTCAGGCTGTTAAAGCCATATTTTACTCTTTTTCAGGCAACTGTAGAACGGAATCCTCCTGTTAAACCAGCTTCATTCCAAGTCTGAGAGAAACATCACATATCCATGGTGTCACACAGTCAATATTGGACCATTCTGATGTAGGATTTTAAAATTAAAGGCTAAAATGTCCAAGTAAATCTACAGTATATTTGACATCTTTTTCAGGCTGTTAAAGCCATATTTTACTCTTTTTCAGGCAACTGTAGAACGGAATCCTCCTGTTAAACCAGCTTCATTCCAAGTCTGAGAGAAACATCACATATCCATGGTGTCACACAGTCAATATTGGACCATTCTGATGTAGGATTTTAAAATTAAAGGCTAAAATGTCCAAGTAAATCTACAGTATATTTGACATCTTTTTCAGGCTGTTAAAGCCATATTTTACTCTTTTTCAGGCAACTGTAGAACGGAATCCTCCTGTTAAACCAGCTTCATTCCAAGTCTGAGAGAAACATCACATATCCATGGTGTCACACAGTCAATATTGGACCATTCTGATGTAGGATTTTAAAATTAAAGGCTAAAATGTCCAAGTAAATCTACAGTATATTTGACATCTTTTTCAGGCTGTTAAAGCCATATTTTACTCTTTTTCAGGCAACTGTAGAACGGAATCCTCCTGTTAAACCAGCTTCATTCCAAGTCTGAGAGAAACATCACATATCCATGGTGTCACACAGTCAATATTGGACCATTCTGATGTAGGATTTTAAAATTAAAGGCTAAAATGTCCAAGTAAATCTACAGTATATTTGACATCTTTTTCAGGCTGTTAAAGCCATATTTTACTCTTTTTCAGGCAACTGTAGAACGGAATCCTCCTGTTAAACCAGCTTCATTCCAAGTCTGAGAGAAACATCACATATCCATGGTGTCACACAGTCAATATTGGACCATTCTGATGTAGGATTTTAAAATTAAAGGCTAAAATGTCCAAGTAAATCTACAGTATATTTGACATCTTTTTCAGGCTGTTAAAGCCATATTTTACTCTTTTTCAGGCAACTGTAGAACGGAATCCTCCTGTTAAACCAGCTTCATTCCAAGTCTGAGAGAAACATCACATATCCATGGTGTCACACAGTCAATATTGGACCATTCTGATGTAGGATTTTAAAATTAAAGGCTAAAATGTCCAAGTAAATCTACAGTATATTTGACATCTTTTTCAGGCTGTTAAAGCCATATTTTACTCTTTTTCAGGCAACTGTAGAACGGAATCCTCCTGTTAAACCAGCTTCATTCCAAGTCTGAGAGAAACATCACATATCCATGGTGTCACACAGTCAATATTGGACCATTCTGATGTAGGATTTTAAAATTAAAGGCTAAAATGTCCAAGTAAATCTACAGTATATTTGACATCTTTTTCAGGCTGTTAAAGCCATATTTTACTCTTTTTCAGGCAACTGTAGAACGGAATCCTCCTGTTAAACCAGCTTCATTCCAAGTCTGAGAGAAACATCACATATCCATGGTGTCACACAGTCAATATTGGACCATTCTGATGTAGGATTTTAAAATTAAAGGCTAAAATGTCCAAGTAAATCTACAGTATATTTGACATCTTTTTCAGGCTGTTAAAGCCATATTTTACTCTTTTTCAGGCAACTGTAGAACGGAATCCTCCTGTTAAACCAGCTTCATTCCAAGTCTGAGAGAAACATCACATATCCATGGTGTCACACAGTCAATATTGGACCATTCTGATGTAGGATTTTAAAATTAAAGGCTAAAATGTCCAAGTAAATCTACAGTATATTTGACATCTTTTTCAGGCTGTTAAAGCCATATTTTACTCTTTTTCAGGCAACTGTAGAACGGAATCCTCCTGTTAAACCAGCTTCATTCCAAGTCTGAGAGAAACATCACATATCCATGGTGTCACACAGTCAATATTGGACCATTCTGATGTAGGATTTTAAAATTAAAGGCTAAAATGTCCAAGTAAATCTACAGTATATTTGACATCTTTTTCAGGCTGTTAAAGCCATATTTTACTCTTTTTCAGGCAACTGTAGAACGGAATCCTCCTGTTAAACCAGCTTCATTCCAAGTCTGAGAGAAACATCACATATCCATGGTGTCACACAGTCAATATTGGACCATTCTGATGTAGGATTTTAAAATTAAAGGCTAAAATGTCCAAGTAAATCTACAGTATATTTGACATCTTTTTCAGGCTGTTAAAGCCATATTTTACTCTTTTTCAGGCAACTGTAGAACGGAATCCTCCTGTTAAACCAGCTTCATTCCAAGTCTGAGAGAAACATCACATATCCATGGTGTCACACAGTCAATATGGACCATTCTGATGTAGGATTTTAAAATTAAAGGCTAAAATGTCCAAGTAAATCTACAGTATATTTGACATCTTTTTCAGGCTGTTAAAGCCATATTTTACTCTTTTTCAGGCAACTGTAGAACGGAATCCTCCTGTTAAACCAGCTTCATTCCAAGTCTGAGAGAAACATCACATATCCATGGTGTCACACAGTCAATATTGGACCATTCTGATGTAGGATTTTAAAATTAAAGGCTAAAATGTCCAAGTAAATCTACAGTATATTTGACATCTTTTTCAGGCTGTTAAAGCCATATTTTACTCTTTTTCAGGCAACTGTAGAACGGAATCCTCCTGTTAAACCAGCTTCATTCCAAGTCTGAGAGAAACATCACATATCCATGGTGTCACACAGTCAATATTGGACCATTCTGATGTAGGATTTTAAAATTAAAGGCTAAAATGTCCAAGTAAATCTACAGTATATTTGACATCTTTTTCAGGCTGTTAAAGCCATATTTTACTCTTTTTCAGGCAACTGTAGAACGGAATCCTCCTGTTAAACCAGCTTCATTCCAAGTCTGAGAGAAACATCACATATCCATGGTGTCACACAGTCAATATTGGACCATTCTGATGTAGGATTTTAAAATTAAAGGCTAAAATGTCCAAGTAAATCTACAGTATATTTGACATCTTTTTCAGGCTGTTAAAGCCATATTTTACTCTTTTTCAGGCAACTGTAGAACGGAATCCTCCTGTTAAACCAGCTTCATTCCAAGTCTGAGAGAAACATCACATATCCATGGTGTCACACAGTCAATATTGGACCATTCTGATGTAGGATTTTAAAATTAAAGGCTAAAATGTCCAAGTAAATCTACAGTATATTTGACATCTTTTTCAGGCTGTTAAAGCCATATTTTACTCTTTTTCAGGCAACTGTAGAACGGAATCCTCCTGTTAAACCAGCTTCATTCCAAGTCTGAGAGAAACATCACATATCCATGGTGTCACACAGTCAATATTGGACCATTCTGATGTAGGATTTTAAAATTAAAGGCTAAAATGTCCAAGTAAATCTACAGTATATTTGACATCTTTTTCAGGCTGTTAAAGCCATATTTTACTCTTTTTCAGGCAACTGTAGAACGGAATCCTCCTGTTAAACCAGCTTCATTCCAAGTCTGAGAGAAACATCACATATCCATGGTGTCACACAGTCAATATTGGACCATTCTGATGTAGGATTTTAAAATTAAAGGCTAAAATGTCCAAGTAAATCTACAGTATATTTGACATCTTTTTCAGGCTGTTAAAGCCATATTTTACTCTTTTTCAGGCAACTGTAGAACGGAATCCTCCTGTTAAACCAGCTTCATTCCAAGTCTGAGAGAAACATCACATATCCATGGTGTCACACAGTCAATATTGGACCATTCTGATGTAGGATTTTAAAATTAAAGGCTAAAATGTCCAAGTAAATCTACAGTATATTTGACATCTTTTTCAGGCTGTTAAAGCCATATTTTACTCTTTTTCAGGCAACTGTAGAACGGAATCCTCCTGTTAAACCAGCTTCATTCCAAGTCTGAGAGAAACATCACATATCCATGGTGTCACACAGTCAATATTGGACCATTCTGATGTAGGATTTTAAAATTAAAGGCTAAAATGTCCAAGTAAATCTACAGTATATTTGACATCTTTTTCAGGCTGTTAAAGCCATATTTTACTCTTTTTCAGGCAACTGTAGAACGGAATCCTCCTGTTAAACCAGCTTCATTCCAAGTCTGAGAGAAACATCACATATCCATGGTGTCACACAGTCAATATTGGACCATTCTGATGTAGGATTTTAAAATTAAAGGCTAAAATGTCCAAGTAAATCTACAGTATATTTGACATCTTTTTCAGGCTGTTAAAGCCATATTTTACTCTTTTTCAGGCAACTGTAGAACGGAATCCTCCTGTTAAACCAGCTTCATTCCAAGTCTGAGAGAAACATCACATATCCATGGTGTCACACAGTCAATATTGGACCATTCTGATGTAGGATTTTAAAATTAAAGGCTAAAATGTCCAAGTAAATCTACAGTATATTTGACATCTTTTTCAGGCTGTTAAAGCCATATTTTACTCTTTTTCAGGCAACTGTAGAACGGAATCCTCCTGTTAAACCAGCTTCATTCCAAGTCTGAGAGAAACATCACATATCCATGGTGTCACACAGTCAATATTGGACCATTCTGATGTAGGATTTTAAAATTAAAGGCTAAAATGTCCAAGTAAATCTACAGTATATTTGACATCTTTTTCAGGCTGTTAAAGCCATATTTTACTCTTTTTCAGGCAACTGTAGAACGGAATCCTCCTGTTAAACCAGCTTCATTCCAAGTCTGAGAGAAACATCACATATCCATGGTGTCACACAGTCAATATTGGACCATTCTGATGTAGGATTTTAAAATTAAAGGCTAAAATGTCCAAGTAAATCTACAGTATATTTGACATCTTTTTCAGGCTGTTAAAGCCATATTTTACTCTTTTTCAGGCAACTGTAGAACGGAATCCTCCTGTTAAACCAGCTTCATTCCAAGTCTGAGAGAAACATCACATATCCATGGTGTCACACAGTCAATATTGGACCATTCTGATGTAGGATTTTAAAATTAAAGGCTAAAATGTCCAAGTAAATCTACAGTATATTTGACATCTTTTTCAGGCTGTTAAAGCCATATTTTACTCTTTTTCAGGCAACTGTAGAACGGAATCCTCCTGTTAAACCAGCTTCATTCCAAGTCTGAGAGAAACATCACATATCCATGGTGTCACACAGTCAATATTGGACCATTCTGATGTAGGATTTTAAAATTAAAGGCTAAAATGTCCAAGTAAATCTACAGTATATTTGACATCTTTTTCAGGCTGTTAAAGCCATATTTTACTCTTTTTCAGGCAACTGTAGAACGGAATCCTCCTGTTAAACCAGCTTCATTCCAAGTCTGAGAGAAACATCACATATCCATGGTGTCACACAGTCAATATTGGACCATTCTGATGTAGGATTTTAAAATTAAAGGCTAAAATGTCCAAGTAAATCTACAGTATATTTGACATCTTTTTCAGGCTGTTAAAGCCATATTTTACTCTTTTTCAGGCAACTGTAGAACGGAATCCTCCTGTTAAACCAGCTTCATTCCAAGTCTGAGAGAAACATCACATATCCATGGTGTCACACAGTCAATATGGACCATTCTGATGTAGGATTTTAAAATTAAAGGCTAAAATGTCCAAGTAAATCTACAGTATATTTGACATCTTTTTCAGGCTGTTAAAGCCATATTTTACTCTTTTTCAGGCAACTGTAGAACGGAATCCTCCTGTTAAACCAGCTTCATTCCAAGTCTGAGAGAAACATCACATATCCATGGTGTCACACAGTCAATATTGGACCATTCTGATGTAGGATTTTAAAATTAAAGGCTAAAATGTCCAAGTAAATCTACAGTATATTTGACATCTTTTTCAGGCTGTTAAAGCCATATTTTACTCTTTTTCAGGCAACTGTAGAACGGAATCCTCCTGTTAAACCAGCTTCATTCCAAGTCTGAGAGAAACATCACATATCCATGGTGTCACACAGTCAATATTGGACCATTCTGATGTAGGATTTTAAAATTAAAGGCTAAAATGTCCAAGTAAATCTACAGTATATTTGACATCTTTTTCAGGCTGTTAAAGCCATATTTTACTCTTTTTCAGGCAACTGTAGAACGGAATCCTCCTGTTAAACCAGCTTCATTCCAAGTCTGAGAGAAACATCACATATCCATGGTGTCACACAGTCAATATTGGACCATTCTGATGTAGGATTTTAAAATTAAAGGCTAAAATGTCCAAGTAAATCTACAGTATATTTGACATCTTTTTCAGGCTGTTAAAGCCATATTTTACTCTTTTTCAGGCAACTGTAGAACGGAATCCTCCTGTTAAACCAGCTTCATTCCAAGTCTGAGAGAAACATCACATATCCATGGTGTCACACAGTCAATATTGGACCATTCTGATGTAGGATTTTAAAATTAAAGGCTAAAATGTCCAAGTAAATCTACAGTATATTTGACATCTTTTTCAGGCTGTTAAAGCCATATTTTACTCTTTTTCAGGCAACTGTAGAACGGAATCCTCCTGTTAAACCAGCTTCATTCCAAGTCTGAGAGAAACATCACATATCCATGGTGTCACACAGTCAATATTGGACCATTCTGATGTAGGATTTTAAAATTAAAGGCTAAAATGTCCAAGTAAATCTACAGTATATTTGACATCTTTTTCAGGCTGTTAAAGCCATATTTTACTCTTTTTCAGGCAACTGTAGAACGGAATCCTCCTGTTAAACCAGCTTCATTCCAAGTCTGAGAGAAACATCACATATCCATGGTGTCACACAGTCAATATTGGACCATTCTGATGTAGGATTTTAAAATTAAAGGCTAAAATGTCCAAGTAAATCTACAGTATATTTGACATCTTTTTCAGGCTGTTAAAGCCATATTTTACTCTTTTTCAGGCAACTGTAGAACGGAATCCTCCTGTTAAACCAGCTTCATTCCAAGTCTGAGAGAAACATCACATATCCATGGTGTCACACAGTCAATATTGGACCATTCTGATGTAGGATTTTAAAATTAAAGGCTAAAATGTCCAAGTAAATCTACAGTATATTTGACATCTTTTTCAGGCTGTTAAAGCCATATTTTACTCTTTTTCAGGCAACTGTAGAACGGAATCCTCCTGTTAAACCAGCTTCATTCCAAGTCTGAGAGAAACATCACATATCCATGGTGTCACACAGTCAATATTGGACCATTCTGATGTAGGATTTTAAAATTAAAGGCTAAAATGTCCAAGTAAATCTACAGTATATTTGACATCTTTTTCAGGCTGTTAAAGCCATATTTTACTCTTTTTCAGGCAACTGTAGAACGGAATCCTCCTGTTAAACCAGCTTCATTCCAAGTCTGAGAGAAACATCACATATCCATGGTGTCACACAGTCAATATTGGACCATTCTGATGTAGGATTTTAAAATTAAAGGCTAAAATGTCCAAGTAAATCTACAGTATATTTGACATCTTTTTCAGGCTGTTAAAGCCATATTTTACTCTTTTTCAGGCAACTGTAGAACGGAATCCTCCTGTTAAACCAGCTTCATTCCAAGTCTGAGAGAAACATCACATATCCATGGTGTCACACAGTCAATATTGGACCATTCTGATGTAGGATTTTAAAATTAAAGGCTAAAATGTCCAAGTAAATCTACAGTATATTTGACATCTTTTTCAGGCTGTTAAAGCCATATTTTACTCTTTTTCAGGCAACTGTAGAACGGAATCCTCCTGTTAAACCAGCTTCATTCCAAGTCTGAGAGAAACATCACATATCCATGGTGTCACACAGTCAATATTGGACCATTCTGATGTAGGATTTTAAAATTAAAGGCTAAAATGTCCAAGTAAATCTACAGTATATTTGACATCTTTTTCAGGCTGTTAAAGCCATATTTTACTCTTTTTCAGGCAACTGTAGAACGGAATCCTCCTGTTAAACCAGCTTCATTCCAAGTCTGAGAGAAACATCACATATCCATGGTGTCACACAGTCAATATTGGACCATTCTGATGTAGGATTTTAAAATTAAAGGCTAAAATGTCCAAGTAAATCTACAGTATATTTGACATCTTTTTCAGGCTGTTAAAGCCATATTTTACTCTTTTTCAGGCAACTGTAGAACGGAATCCTCCTGTTAAACCAGCTTCATTCCAAGTCTGAGAGAAACATCACATATCCATGGTGTCACACAGTCAATATTGGACCATTCTGATGTAGGATTTTAAAATTAAAGGCTAAAATGTCCAAGTAAATCTACAGTATATTTGACATCTTTTTCAGGCTGTTAAAGCCATATTTTACTCTTTTTCAGGCAACTGTAGAACGGAATCCTCCTGTTAAACCAGCTTCATTCCAAGTCTGAGAGAAACATCACATATCCATGGTGTCACACAGTCAATATGGACCATTCTGATGTAGGATTTTAAAATTAAAGGCTAAAATGTCCAAGTAAATCTACAGTATATTTGACATCTTTTTCAGGCTGTTAAAGCCATATTTTACTCTTTTTCAGGCAACTGTAGAACGGAATCCTCCTGTTAAACCAGCTTCATTCCAAGTCTGAGAGAAACATCACATATCCATGGTGTCACACAGTCAATATTGGACCATTCTGATGTAGGATTTTAAAATTAAAGGCTAAAATGTCCAAGTAAATCTACAGTATATTTGACATCTTTTTCAGGCTGTTAAAGCCATATTTTACTCTTTTTCAGGCAACTGTAGAACGGAATCCTCCTGTTAAACCAGCTTCATTCCAAGTCTGAGAGAAACATCACATATCCATGGTGTCACACAGTCAATATTGGACCATTCTGATGTAGGATTTTAAAATTAAAGGCTAAAATGTCCAAGTAAATCTACAGTATATTTGACATCTTTTTCAGGCTGTTAAAGCCATATTTTACTCTTTTTCAGGCAACTGTAGAACGGAATCCTCCTGTTAAACCAGCTTCATTCCAAGTCTGAGAGAAACATCACATATCCATGGTGTCACACAGTCAATATCGGACCATTCTGATGTAGGATTTTAAAATTAAAGGCTAAAATGTCCAAGTAAATCTACAGTATATTTGACATCTTTTTCAGGCTGTTAAAGCCATATTTTACTCTTTTTCAGGCAACTGTAGAACGGAATCCTCCTGTTAAACCAGCTTCATTCCAAGTCTGAGAGAAACATCACATATCCATGGTGTCACACAGTCAATATTGGACCATTCTGATGTAGGATTTTAAAATTAAAGGCTAAAATGTCCAAGTAAATCTACAGTATATTTGACATCTTTTTCAGGCTGTTAAAGCCATATTTTACTCTTTTTCAGGCAACTGTAGAACGGAATCCTCCTGTTAAACCAGCTTCATTCCAAGTCTGAGAGAAACATCACATATCCATGGTGTCACACAGTCAATATTGGACCATTCTGATGTAGGATTTTAAAATTAAAGGCTAAAATGTCCAAGTAAATCTACAGTATATTTGACATCTTTTTCAGGCTGTTAAAGCCATATTTTACTCTTTTTCAGGCAACTGTAGAACGGAATCCTCCTGTTAAACCAGCTTCATTCCAAGTCTGGGAAACATCACATATCCATGGTGTCACACAGTCAATATTGGACCATTCTGATGTAGGATTTTAAAATTAAAGGCTAAAATGTCCAAGTAAATCTACAGTATATTTGACATCTTTTTCAGGCTGTTAAAGCCATATTTTACTCTTTTTCAGGCAACTGTAGAACGGAATCCTCCTGTTAAACCAGCTTCATTCCAAGTCTGAGAGAAACATCACATATCCATGGTGTCACACAGTCAATATTGGACCATTCTGATGTAGGATTTTAAAATTAAAGGCTAAAATGTCCAAGTAAATCTACAGTATATTTGACATCTTTTTCAGGCTGTTAAAGCCATATTTTACTCTTTTTCAGGCAACTGTAGAACGGAATCCTCCTGTTAAGCCAGCTTCATTCCAAGTCTGGAGAAACATCACATATCCATGGTGTCACACAGTCAATATTGGACCATTCTGATGTAGGATTTTAAAATTAAAGGCTAAAATGTCCAAGTAAATCTACAGTATATTTGACATCTTTTTCAGGCTGTTAAAGCCATATTTTACTCTTTTTCAGGCAACTGTAGAACGGAATCCTCCTGTTAAACCAGCTTCATTCCAAGTCTGAGAGAAACATCACATATCCATGGTGTCACACAGTCAATATTGGACCATTCTGATGTAGGATTTTAAAATTAAAGGCTAAAATGTCCAAGTAAATCTACAGTATATTTGACATCTTTTTCAGGCTGTTAAAGCCATATTTTACTCTTTTTCAGGCAACTGTAGAACGGAATCCTCCTGTTAAGCCAGCTTCATTCCAAGTCTGAGTAAACATCACATATCCATGGTGTCACACAGTCAATATCGGACCATTCTGATGTAGGATTTTAAAATTAAAGGCTAAAATGTCCAAGTAAATCTACAGTATATTTGACATCTTTTTCAGGCTGTTAAAGCCATATTTTACTCTTTTTCAGGCAACTGTAGAACGGAATCCTCCTGTTAAACCAGCTTCATTCCAAGTCTGAGAGAAACATCACATATCCATGGTGTCACACAGTCAATATTGGACCATTCTGATGTAGGATTTTAAAATTAAAGGCTAAAATGTCCAAGTAAATCTACAGTATATTTGACATCTTTTTCAGGCTGTTAAAGCCATATTTTACTCTTTTTCAGGCAACTGTAGAACGGAATCCTCCTGTTAAACCAGCTTCATTCCAAGTCTGGGTGAGACATCACATATCCATGGTGTCACACAGTCAATATGGACCATTCTGATGTAGGATTTTAAAATTAAAGGCTAAAATGTCCAAGTAAATCTACAGTATATTTGACATCTTTTTCAGGCTGTTAAAGCCATATTTTACTCTTTTTCAGGCAACTGTAGAACGGAATCCTCCTGTTAAGCCAGCTTCATTCCAAGTCTGGGAAACATCACATATCCATGGTGTCACACAGTCAATAATGGACCATTCTGATGTAGGTTTTTAAAATTAAAGGCTAAAATGTCCAAGTAAATCTACAGTATATTTGACATCTTTTTCAGGCTGTTAAAGCCATATTTTACTCTTTTTCAGGCAACTGTAGAACGGAATCCTCCTGTTAAACCAGCTTCATTCCAAGTCTGAGAGAAACATCACATATCCATGGTGTCACACAGTCAATATTGGACCATTCTGATGTAGGATTTTAAAATTAAAGGCTAAAATGTCCAAGTAAATCTACAGTATATTTGACATCTTTTTCAGGCTGTTAAAGCCATATTTTACTCTTTTTCAGGCAACTGTAGAACGGAATCCTCCTGTTAAACCAGCTTCATTCCAAGTCTGGGTGAGACATCACATATCCATGGTGTCACACAGTCAATATGGACCATTCTGATGTAGGATTTTAAAATTAAAGGCTAAAATGTCCAAGTAAATCTACAGTATATTTGACATCTTTTTCAGGCTGTTAAAGCCATATTTTACTCTTTTTCAGGCAACTGTAGAACGGAATCCTCCTGTTAAGCCAGCTTCATTCCAAGTCTGGGTGAAACATCACATATCCATGGTGTCACACAGTCAATATTGGACCATTCTGATGTAGGTTTTTAAAATTAAAGGCTAAAATGTCCAAGTAAATCTACAGTATATTTGACATCTTTTTCAGGCTGTTAAAGCCATATTTTACTCTTTTTCAGGCAACTGTAGAACGGAATCCTCCTGTTAAACCAGCTTCATTCCAAGTCTGAGAGAAACATCACATATCCATGGTGTCACACAGTCAATATTGGACCATTCTGATGTAGGATTTTAAAATTAAAGGCTAAAATGTCCAAGTAAATCTACAGTATATTTGACATCTTTTTCAGGCTGTTAAAGCCATATTTTACTCTTTTTCAGGCAACTGTAGAACGGAATCCTCCTGTTAAACCAGCTTCATTCCAAGTCTGGGTGAGACATCACATATCCATGGTGTCACACAGGTAATATCGGACCATTCTGATGTAGGATTTTAAAATTAAAGGCTAAAATGTCCAAGTAAATCTACAGTATATTTGACATCTTTTTCAGGCTGTTAAAGCCATATTTTACTCTTTTTCAGGCAACTGTAGAACAGAATCGTCCTGTTAAGCCAGCTTGATTCCAAGTCTGGGTGAGACATCACATATCCATGGTGTCACACAGTCAATATTGGACCATTCTGATGTAGGTTTTTAAAATTAAAGGCTAAAATGTCCAAGTAAATCTACAGTATATTTGACATCTTTTTCAGGCTGTTAAAGCCATATTTTACTCTTTTTCAGGCAACTGTAGAACGGAATCCTCCTGTTAAGCCAGCTTCATTCCAAGTCTGGGTAACACATCACATATCCATGGTGTCACACAGTCAATATTGGACCATTCTGATGTAGGATTTTAAAATTAAAGGCTAAAATGTCCAAGTAAATCTACAGTATATTTGACATCTTTTTCAGGCTGTTAAAGCCATATTTTACTCTTTTTCAGGTAACTGTAGAACAGAATCCTCGTGTTAAACCAGCTTGATTCCAAGTCTGGGTGAGACATCACATATCCGTGGTGACACACAGGTAATATCGGACCATTCTGATGTAGGATTTTAAAATTAAAGGCTAAAATGTCCAAGTAAATCTACAGTATATTTGACATCTTTTCAGGCTGTTAAAGCCATATTTTACTCTTTTTCAGGCAACTGTAAAACAGAATCGTCCTGTTAAGCCAGCTTGATTCCAAGTCTGGGTGAGACATCACATATCCATGGTGTCACAGAGTCAATACTGGACCATTCTGATGTAGGTTTTTAAAATTAAAGGCTAAAATGTCCAAGTAAATCTACAGTATATTTGACATCTTTTTCAGGCTGTTAAAGCCATATTTTACTCTTTTTCAGGCAACTGTAGAACGGAATCCTCCTGTTAAACCAGCTTCATTCCAAGTCTGAGAGAAACATCACATATCCATGGTGTCACACAGTCAATATTGGACCATTCTGATGTAGGTTTTTAAAATTAAAAGCTAAAATGTCCAAGTAAATCTACAGTATATTTGACATCTTTTTCAGGCTGTTAAAGCCATATTTTAGTCTTTTTCAGGCAACTGTAGAACGGAATCCTCCTGTTAAACCAGCTTCATTCCAAGTCTGGGTGAGAAATCACATATCCATGGTGACACAGGTAATATCGGACCATTCTGATGTAGGTTTTTAAAATTAAAGGCTAAAATGTCCAAGTAAATCTACAGTATATTTGACATCTTTTTCAGGCTGTTAAAGCCATATTTTACTCTTTTTCAGGCAACTGTAGAACGGAATCCTCCTGTTAAACCAGCTTCATTTCAAGTCTGAGAGAAACATCACATATCCATGGTGTCACACAGTCAATATTGGACCATTCTGATGTAGGATTTTAAAATTAAAGGCTAAAATGTCCAAGTAAATCTACAGTATATTTGACATCTTTTTCAGGCTATTAAAGCCATATTTTACTCTTTTTCAGGCAACTGTAAAACAGAATCGTCCTGTTAAGCCAGCTTGATTCCAAGTCTGGGTGAGACATCACATATCCATGGTGTCACACATTCAATATTGGACCATTCTGATGTATGATTTTAAAATTAAAGGCTAAAATGTCCAAGTAAATCTACAGTATATTTGACATCTTTTTCAGGCTGTTAACCCTTGTATTGTCCTTCATGTCACGGGGACCTGTTCAGTTTATTGACCTTTCTACTACACTCGAGTTGTGCTCCGGGTCCCCGCGACTTCATGTGTATAATTTCACATCAACTGGCCTGGTTTATTTTATTTTATTTTATTTCTGACTAACTTACATTGTATATACTTTTCTACTCTTTTCATCTCACACAGCACAAGTATCCAAAAAGGTTTTTATTCAGAAGAGATTCAAGGTATATTTTAATTTGTTTCAGTTAGTATTTTTCCACATTTGTTGCCCTTGTATTGTACGTTGCGTCACGGGGACTTGTCCAGCGTATTGACTTTTCTACTACACTCACGTTGTGCTCCGGGTCCCCCGGACCCTCACGTGTATAATTTCACGTCAACTGCCTTGCTGTATTTTGTGATGTATTATTGTATTTCATTTTTTCGCAAGCTTACACTGTAAATATTTGTCTACTCACATTTCACACAGCACAATAATCCCAAAGTGTTTTATTCAAAATAGAGTCAAGGTTCATTTCAATTAATTTCAGTTTCTCGTCGTCTTTGCGAACGCGATTCCCGACACACGTCGGTTTGTCCGGCGCACGTTCTTTTTTCTTGCAGCGTAACATCAACGTCCAACCCGGCGCCGCTACCCACGACCCCAAGATGCTACGGTCTCACGCACTCAGCTCAGTAGGCCCACGTGCAGCTCCCGCAGATGTATCTCGGGTCCCAGAGACCAGAAGGCCGAGGCAGCGGTAGAAGTGAAATACATTCAAATACAGGACGGGTCCCAGGGACCCGAGGGCCTAGGCCGCTGTAGTGGGGGGAATACGATTGAATACCGGACCGGGTCCCGGGGACCAGAGGGCCGATGCCGCTGTAGTGAAGAAAAACTTTTGAATACTGGCCCGGGTTCCCAAAGACTCCAAGGGCCAGGTCCACTGCAGTAGACGTGACATGAATTGAAACCAACGTGGGTCCCTGGGACCCATATGCCAATGCAAAGAGTCAAATAAACTGGACAACACAAGGGTTGTACTATAAATATGTCTGTCTGTCTGTGTGTGTGTGTGTGTGTGTGTGTGTGTGTGTGTGTCTGTGTATGTATTTCACTTTCCCTCTTTCATACAATACAACACAAAATACATTCGACCCAAAGGCCGCGGCAGTAGAGATTCTCAGTCTAATGCAGGACGGGTCCCCTGAGACCAGAAGGCCGAGGCGGCAGTAGAAGTGAAATACATTCAAATACAGGACGGGTTGCAGGGACCCGAGGGCCAAGGCCACGGTAGTGGGGGGGATTACGACTGCAAACCGGCCTGGGTCGCGGGGGCCCGAGGGCCAGGTCCATTGTAGTAGATGCGACATGAATTGAAACCATGGTGGGTCCCTGGGACCCGAATGCTAATGCAAAAAGTCAAATAAACCGAACGTGTCCCTGCGACCCGATGGACAGCACAAGGGTTATACTGTAAACATGTCTTTCTTTGTGTGTGTGTGTGTGTGTGTGTGTGTGTGTGTGTGTGTGTGTGTGTGATAAATATATTTAGTAGACGAGTCAAAGCATTTGCTTGTCTTTTTAATTTTATTTCCCTCTTTCATACAGCACAACACAAAATACCAAAATACATCCGACCCAAAGGCCGCGGCAGTAGAGGTTCTCAGTCGAATGCAGGACGGGTCCCCAGAGACCAGAGGGCCGAGGCGGCGGTAGAAGTGAAATACAAACAAATACAGGACGGGTCGCAGGGACCCGAGGGCCAAGGCCGCGGTAGTGAGGGAAATACGAATGCATACTGGCCTGGGTCGCAGGGACCCAGGGGTCGGGTCCACTGTAGTAGACGCAATATGAATTGAAACCAAAGTGGGTCCCTGCGACCCGAATGCCAAAGCAAAAAGTCAAATAAACTGAACGTGTCCCTGCGACCCGATGGACAGCACAAGGGTTATACTGTAAACATGTCTTTCTGTGTGTGTGTGTGTGTGTGTGTGTGTGTGATAAATATATTTAGTAGACGAGTCAAAGCATTTGCTTGCCTTTTTAATTTAATTTCCCTCTTTCATACAATACAACACAAAATACCAAAATACATCCGACCCAAAGGCCGCGGCAGTAGAGATTCTCAGTCGAATGCAGGACGGGCCCCCAGAGACCTGAAGGCCAATACCGCGGTAGTGAAAATGTACAGTCGAATGCAGGACGGGGCCCAGAGACCCGAAGGCCGACACCGCAGTGGTGGAGAAGTACATTTGAAGGCAGGACGGGTCCCAGAGACCCGAAGGCCGACATAGCGGTAGTGGAGAAGTACATTCGAATGCAGGACGGGTCCCAGAGACCCAAAGGCCGACACCGCGGTGGTGGAGAAATATATTTGAATGCAGGACGGGGCCCAGAGACCCGAAGGCCAATACCGTGAAGTGAAACAAGCATTGGTCCCCGGAACCCGACGGACAATGCAAAATGTCATATAAACTGCACGGGTCACCTTGACCCGATGGACAACACAAGGGTTAAGGCAGAAATATGAAATTAATAGAAACTTAACAGAAGGAGCAAAAGCAACAGTGGAAGTCTTGTATGAAAGGGTGTTGGAAATGGCTAGACAGCACTGTCACCAGTTTCGACTACCAGTTGATAGCATCTGAAATATCTACACCTGATGTAATGCGTCAGTACATGGATGGAGAAGCCTTACGCAAAGTCACCATAGTAACACCACCCAGTCTGTCAGGCATAAGCAGCTTTAGTGCCAGTTGCTACCAAGTTTTAAGCAAACTGATCCATCATCCAGCTTATTGCACACATTTGATCCCCTGAACCCTCAGTTGAGATCCACCCCACAGACACCGCCTCAAGAGAAGAAATTTCCTGGTTCACTCGAGTCACAGGCCCCATCCTCTGGACTCCTTTCAGGCCCCACCATGGGTAATGGTAATGAGTTCAGATGTACTGGGGCCTGGGGAGGGGGGTTAAAAGCAGGGGAGCACAGTTTTATGGCTTCTGGTCATCTTGCTGTTTATCCATCAATGTCACAGCCACAGGCCTCTCAGATGCCACAACAGCATCAGCAAACACACCCAATGGCTCCTTTAATAATTAATCCTATGGATCCTAAATCTCTCACATATCAGCCATGGGGACATACAGACAGGGAACTACACTACAGAAGAAATTACCAGATGTACCTCATGGAGCTGAGCCTTGGATCAAGGATATGGAGAAATACACAAGCGCAATAATAATAAGCGCATCCTCATCAATCGCCCTGCTAGCTAAAGTAGAAATATAGATAGATAGCATCCCTCAATCACATTAGTGGAGAAAGTGAACTAGACTTTTCAGTAAGGAGTCTCTAACCAGAAACCCAACAAAATGGACCGCCAACATCCATGGCATTCCAGGACTGTGCGCTCTCAGAATAATGTTTCCTTTCCACAGCTGCACTAATTATACTGTTACCTAATAGTATGGCACGATGTAGAGCTACTATGAAAGAAGGAAATAGCCAAACTCAATGTTCCAAATCCAAATGTAACGCTGACCACTGATGCACAACCGCACCTGCCAACGACCATCAACAACGCTCCGCAACCCACTCAATTACATAAATCAGGGGCAGAATGCAGTCATTTACTGTGAACCCATGTTCAGGCCAACAACTTGTGTTCACAGGGATGGCAGGAACACACAGACTGTGAACACTCACAAGACGAACTAGAAGGATCTGACAAGAGGCAAGGGAAGCACAGACATTAAATACACAAGGTAACGAGAGGCAGGTGACAAAAGGGCAGGGAATCAGGTGGAACCCATCAGGTAATCACAAGAGCGGGAAGACACAGGAAGTAAAGCTGGAAGCAAGACGAGACAAAAAACAGACAAAATAAAACAGGAAACAGAACAAGCAGACACACAGGGGAACACAAGACAGGACTAACAAAAACACAAGGAAGGCCAAAATAATCCCAAACAAAACCCCAAACCACAACACTATCAACTGTTAGCTACCCAAGAAGTGCCCTCTTCCTGATTATCGTCAACTTAGTGACTTAAAACTTAAAAGGAATGTCTGGAAGTTGACCTATTTGAGTCAGAGAGGTTCTGTCCTTTAGGGCCAGACCAGAACTGATCAAATTTATTCCTTCAACAGCAAACCAGCAGTCTGCCACCTCTATGCTATGTGGGATGTAATCATGAAGCCCATCAAGTATTTGGCAAAAAACACCATGATCTGCATCAAGACTTGCTCTTTTCTGTCAAAGCAAAATAAGCACTTCAAAACTCTTTTGTTGTTTCACTGCCATGCATGCCATCAGCCCGAGAGTTAACTCTCCACCCTTGCAGCTAAAAATAACGAGCATGTCTTTTGCATAGCATGTGCCTCGTATAGTAATTTTGTCTGTCACTACTGCATTTGATGGTGAGACATCACTTTTAACACGTCCTTAACCGGATTATCATACAAGTAAAACCTTTTGCAGTCAGACATGATCAACTCCGGGAAAACACTTTCGCTTTGGTAGACCTGCAGCAGCTGATTCCTCTCTAAAAGGGATTTTGGGATGTTTTTGAAGTTCTTAGTTGCCCAAACACACCTCTTACAATAGCTGTGCTTGCTCTCAAATCGCATAGTTCATATGCAAATTGAGGGTACAAACTGTAATGTGAGATCTGAATAATGGTAAAGGTAATGATGTTTGGGTCTGTTTTTTTTTTTTTTTATGTGGGAAGAGGAGATGCATCATTTCTATGTACTCCTTTTTTTTTGGGTAGCATGTCCAAGGTAATAAAGTAGAACATTAGCCTTATTCTGACTCTCACCTCTAAAAGTCATAAATCTGTGGTTAAGTATATCATAACTGAACCACTTCCTTGATTTTACTATGAACTGCAGGTACATCGCCAAATCATAGTCAACTATGCCCTGAAATAAATCATGGGCAAGGCAGGGTGGGGGTCCTGGTGCAGAAACACGGAAATGTGTGAGTTTCAAGTCAAACACTGTTTGACTTGATGCATTTGTGCATTAGGGCATCTGGGTTATGTTCCAACTGCAGCAATGATTCACTGTAACTAACTGACGTTCTTTCAATGGCTATTGAAAGAGAGGATTTCTTTCATGAAAATCTTTAATTTCTCAAGAAAGCTATTAAAATGGGAATATAGTGAAAATATCGTCCCATTACGGCCTTAAGTTATTTATACTGGTTCTACCAAGTTGAATTCTTTCCTGTAAAACTGAAGTCTTTTGTGGCGTATGGTTAAGGTGCCACTCCCTACATGTAGAGTGCGCTGCATAGGGCTGTGTTCATATACACGGTTCCCTAGATTTTGTAATGACTCATCTTGCACACCATGTTCTTGGAGACCTCTTGAAAACAAATCCATAGTAAAGTCATGCTGCATATCCTGTAGTAATTCTTTTCACGTGACAAATGGCTTGATGCCACAAGAGATGGTGGACATGCTATAACTTAACTCTATTTTTCCATCATGATCAACAGCCAATACAATGTTATGTAATTCAGATTTCAATACATTGTATTGGTAAAGATAACAATTTACATTGCAGTTTGCAATATACTCAGAACCAGATCTAAATTTTCTTCTTTGCTTAGACCACCAATGTCTCCATGGCCCGCTTTCGCTGTTTTGCGACATATCTCAGCCTCGCTCTTTTCTCTTCTTTGGCAGTCTGTTTCTTGGCCTGCTGAGCACTGCCAGATGCTTGAAAGCCATACTTGCTCTGCTGCTGCTTAACTTTCTGATTTATCTTCTGCTGGCGTTTGTATGTGGCTGCTGCAGAGTTGATGTTCTTGTTCTGTCTACCTCCCCAAACTTCAAATCCTCCCTTCTGAAGAGCTGCGTGGCTGTCTTCCCCCTGGACTGCAGGGTGTATTTGACCATCTGGGTTGCATTAAATGTTGGAACATTCATGTTGCCGTCCTTTGGTCAATTACATCATTAATCAAACTAAAAGAAGACTTAACTCTTGGTCCATGAAAGATGGAGAGGCAACATTTAACCATTACACTCAGGGAGGGGTACTTATCTGGCTTGTCAAAGACATGACCCCACCAAACCACGATGATCTCTCCCTTAAAACTGAGGATGATCAAGTCAACATTGAGCCGCCCAAGTTCTCTCTGAATGTTCTGGTCTGCTGGCAAGAGGTGCCTCAGCATACCACTTAGCCTGCCAAGAAATGGATGAGAATTTGAAATCAGTGTAAGGACATGAGGTAACAAAAATCCCAAGTACTTGGTTATTTGGAAAAAAAAAAACTTTTAAATGTTATTCTTACCTCTTCAACTGGATGGCTGCTTGTGACTGGCTTCTTAGAAGAGGGTCCAGAGGACACAGTGCTGTCAGACTCGGACTAAACAAGGGGAGCTTCTTCTGGAGGTACACTGCAGCGGTGATGTAGGCTTTCCTGACGTCTGCTAGGAATGACACCAACAGCTGACACAAAACACCAAAAACTGACAATTATTTGAAGTCTCAAACAAAAAAAAGGTCATGCAGGTGATGCAGGGTATTTACAGCATGATTGGGATTCTGGCTCCTGAACATGTCAGCCTCCTGTCCCAAATAGACCTCCTTGGAGGGCAGCAGCGTATGATCTTCCAGGACCATCTCCCTCAGAGCCCTTGGAGACAGCTGTGTAAGGGAAGTAATTAATGGAAGTAATAACTTAAGTGCCTTTCAAAAGACCCCAGGTTGCTTAACAAAAAAGGAAACACTCAAATGCACAGACAAGTAAAAGTAGGGATAAAAGTCAGTATACTAATGTAGGCAGAGTGGGTGTAAGGAGGAGTTAATTACCTGAGTAATGTGTTCAGCCTTCATTAAGGAAGCCAGGAAGGCCAGGAACCAATATTAATTAATGTCTGGCTACCCTGTGTATGTAAAACAAATGCTTATGAAATTGATCAATTGCCAACGTTGGATGCGCATTCACGTGCCGTCAAGTTGCAGTAATTCAACGCACCCAACACCCACCTGGAAAACCATGACATACTCCTTGAGAATAGCCAGCACACCCATGTAGATGCTGAGCCGTAGGACTGTTGTGGTCTCCTCATGCCACAGCCTGTGACATACCATCTTTTTCTCTCACGGTCTCATGGAGTCATGCCTGTGAAAGATGAATTATTGTAAGTGTAAAACACAATACATATTCCTCCTCATTAATAACTTCGTAACAAGTATAAGTGCTAATTATTATAAGGGATTGGAACATCAAGTCTCATCACCTTTCCTGTTGAGTTCCTCCTGAACCACCTTGATACTGGACGTGGTACTTGGTGTACATCAGTTCCAAAGGCTCACCATAAAGCTCCTTATCTGCAGTGGAGAGAGAGCCATAATAGAGGACTTTGTACGCAGGCATCATGGCATGGGTTGCCATCCAGCAACAGCCAGCAATGAGGAACAAAGCCCCTCTGTGGGCTGAAAGCGGGGAGATTTAGCATCATAGCTATCTCCTTAAGGTACATCACCTGACAAAAAACACAGACATTCTACACATTCCATAGTTTTACCACAGTACAGCAGGGCCAGCAGCCGTGGTCTAGACTAGAGCTGAGAAATTCAGGTTATACCAAATTCATTTAGGTGGAGGGTGCTCCTGTGAGTGCTCAACAGAGGGCGGTAAAGCGCTTTAGTGTCAAATCTGCCAGGCAGCTTCTCCAAGTAACTGTCAAAGGGCTCGGAGAAATTCTTTGCCGCATTGTGTACTGTATGTGACGTCAAGAGTCCCCATCAACATCGAGCAGGTTGGAACAGTATCGGTGCATCCTGGTCTTGAGGCCGGTTTTGCTGCCCTTCATCACAGCACACAAGTCCATCAGCACACTCACAAGGTTATTCCAGGGGATGATTTTCTCAAAGAACTCACAGAGCACCTTCTCTAAAGTAGCAGCATTCACCTTCATGATCTCCAAGAACCCCAAATGCTCCACTGTCACCTTCCTCAAGTCTGAATGATAGTGGCAAACGATGTTGGAGAGGACCTTCAACATAAAAAGGTTTTTTAGCCATGCAACATTTTACAGGGCATACACTGGTGCAAAAACACAAGGACTTTGATAGCAATAGTTTAATATGAGACCAACCTTTTTGTTGTTGTTGGATGTACTCTTGTCTAAATTTAATGAAAAGGGAAGACTCCTCATGTTGGAAAAGGTGCTCTTAGAGTAGATCCACCCTACACAAAGCCGGACAGATTTGTCACATGACATGTATAATCTAATTGGTACAATATAAATCATCCATCCATCTAACTTCGTCTGCTAATTCGGTATTGGGTCTTGGGGGCAGCAGCTCCAGCAGGGGACCCCAAACGTTCCATTCCCGAGCCACATTAACCAGCTCCGACTGGGGGATCCCAAGGTGTTCCCAGGCCAGGTTGGAGATATAATCCCTCCACCTAGTACTGGGTCTTCCTCCCAGCTGGAAGTGTCTGGAAGACCTCCCTAGGGAGGCGCCCAGGAGGCATCCTTACCAGATGCCCGATCCACCTCAACTGGCTCCTTTTGACGCAAAGTGACTTCAGACAATAAAAAGTTAAGGAGGGCAGTTAAGAACAAGTAAAACGCTGAAATAACAAAATATTCATATTAAGTATCCCAAACCACTAGAATCTGATCTGACAGTTTACTTAAACTTTTTGTTCAACAATTGCTTAAAAAATATATAATACAAAATAATAGCAAATCTTCCACAAAATACTAAAACATATTAAACTTCCATCTTAACATCCATCATGGACTATACTTTATTCCAGATAGAGACATCAAACATCATATGCCTCTTGGTGACTGGTTTTGGCTCCGGCACGAACCCCAGGAAATCTTCATGCCATAGGATGTTGTCTTTCACAGGCCAAAAAAACCCAATTAACCCCAATGATACACATTGTTTTGACTCTTAATCTACATCCTGGACCACACCTGGGTAGGCCTCCCCATCATAAAAGACCACACACCATTCTCCCACCAAAGACATGGTTATTTCAGGTGTTTTGAGCATGGCTCTGTCTTCATAGTGGTTTTCTTTTTCTGTGCTTTGTTGAGGAGCACAGACTCAGGGGCAAAGCAGAGGCAATCTTTAGGAGCTGAGTGGAAACAGCTTAGGATTCGCCAGTTGATGTGGCCGGACTTGGTGGTAAAAATCTACACATAGCACAGCAGTCTCACTTTCACAGTATCTCACTTTCTGTGATGTAGAAGAGCTTGATCAGCTTCTCAAAGAACATCCTCCCATCTGGAATGTCTGTTACAGCCTCCAGGAAATTCCATGTGACCTTTTTAAATACTAGCTGAAAAGGAACAGAGCTGAGACAGAAGTTCTTCTTTGAACGGTACTGTGTCGTTGGTCCATCACTTATCATGTGCGGCGTGTTCAGAGACGGGATGAGCTCTTTGAAATGAGAGAGTGCAGGTCTCAGGTGTGTCCATATGGCTGAGGCATCATGTCACATTGAAGCAGAGACTGAACAAAAAAATTGAGCACCATCAAACTTATGAGCAACTCCTGTGTGTAGGTGTACAGAAGTCACGGTTCGGTTCATACCTCGGTTCAGACATCAAGGTTCGGTTTGGTACAATGGAGGGAAAAGCAAAAGGCAATTTGATTTTATTGTGCATGTCTCACGCTGTACCGCCTAGTGTCATACAGTCTCTTCCCTGAGTGTGTAAAGTAAGATGTAAACAGTAAACCATAAATTCCCCACATCATCTAAAGACTCCATCTGAAATTGTTATCAAAATAAGACAATCAGCTATAAAACTGATAATACAGCATCTCTTATTCATGAAAGCGCAAATGACATAGAATAATAACAACAAAAATATGTGGACGGGATGGCATGTTGTAACGAGGTTCGAGTACATGCACCAAGTACTTAAAGCACTATTTGTATTTGTACCTAAATGCTGGTTAAGCACTGTAGGGTCTTGTTCCAGTGATTGGTACATCTAGGTAATGGCGTCGGATATGTGTTAACTAACACGCAGAACAAAGTTTTCAAGGTGGGGACGGCACCAAGGAGGAGGGCATGACACGGGAAGCTCCAGGCTGCAGCCATGCAGTCTCAAAGTTTTCCCAAACTTGTGAGCTTAAAGAGGCCGGCGGGTCCTCTAACTCTTGTGGGTAGTACTGCCTAGAATGGAGGGTTTGATGATCCAGAAAGGACGGCTCTCACAGAATTTACTGTATGAGATTTTCACCTGGCAATATTCCTCCTTGAGAGTCATTGAGGAAATGCTTCTGCTTTTGAACTTCTGTCTAGTTAGGGTGTCTTTCTTTCCTGTAGTAGCTCGTGAATTGCTGTCACGTTCCAAGAATTCTTTAATCTTTTCTTTTTGTAGTGTTGCTTACCACATTACCATGTTTTTTTCTGGAGTACTGAAGACCAGGTGTCATTATGTTCTGTCTCATTGCTTTGTAGGATATTCCAAGTTCTTTGTGCACCGTATACTGTACACTAAACGCTACTTCTTCAAAATGTTTCCAGCAATGACCTTTGATATGATTTGTTTTCCTTTAATTTTCTTTTTATGGTAGGTTTGTTTGCAGCTGTGAGACTAATCTGTCCTCCCCTCATCTGTTTTCTTGCGTTAGTTCTTGGAGACTGCTCAGTGGTCTTCTTCTTAGTCAGCCTATCTAACCATTTCCTATACTTATCAACCTTCCGTCTCTTTTGACTTTTTTGCGTCCTCTTTAGGGTTTGGAATAACTTCTCTTTTGGACCTGTTTCATTCCTTATATTTGGCACATCCCTATTGTCAGGTTCAAGAAACAACTTATTAAATCAAAGACGGTCAAGCAAGAAAACGAGACTCAGACGGCAGTTAGCAGTTAATAGACTTTGAAATTGCAAGAGGGAAGAACGCACGTGAGCAACCTATCTCCAGCATTGCTCTCAGGGAACTTCAAATGTATTTCTGCAGAGAGTCGTTATTTATTCAAAACACACACATTAATTCACAGTTGTTGATACAGAAGGAATGCTTTGTGATGGCTATCCATGAAGAAAACAGGACAAAGTGCAAGCGTATGACCTCGGTCCTAAAGATATCTACAACCCGTGATTTGCTGCAGACATTTACTGTTTCTGCACTTAGAGAAACATAACTCTTTAACGTGCGTATGATAAGCATAGAAAAGCTGTTTGTTAAATGTGCATATAAAGAGCATAAAGGTTAAACTATTGTAAGACATTACTACAAGCAAAAAGGTTAAACTATTGTAAGACATTAATAAAAGGAAATAACATTACTAAAAGGAAATAAGATGAATAAAAGACTTAATAAAAATGAATTATTATGATTGCGTTGAAAGCCGGTGTCTTGGCAGGGATTGAAATCAGATTGATATCAGAGCCAAGAAAGGTCTATGCCATCTCCTCCAAAGGACTGAGACTAAACCATAGTCAAACTGGAGCAACTCGTTCACCTTGATGGCTGAAAAGAAAATAATCACATGCTGTCGGTGTCATCGGTATACAGCCTGGGTATTAAGTTGAACGAATCCCTGAAGTGGTTTATTAACCTGCCAAAGGTCTGTTGTTCAGAGTGGCAGTCACATACAGCCAAATGAGCATAGATGGCTGTGGTCTACCCTCTTTTGTTTGTGTAGAAGAAAACATATCCAGTTTCCTCTGCATTGGTTGACTGGTGTATTTCCCGACCTGAAATGTACGCCTTGCACACTGGTTTGTTGTAGGTGTTTGAGTACATTACAAAGGCAACTTCTATCAGCTCCAGGGCTGAAGTTTTGGCATTGTTCACCATTACAAAGACTTTTAAAAAGTCTATCTTGGTTGGCTTTCAGCACTTCCCAGCAGTCTATTGTTCGATCTGAGGCACCGTCATTGTGGTCGGCACAATTTCGGCACTGCCAAATGGCAACTCTGCAGCTCCCCCACCACTTGTCCTCGATGGCTTCTGTCGTGTCATTCTCCATGCAAACCCAACGCAGATGGACAGACAAGATTTCATGAGTCTTTGTGCAAAAAGTACACAGAAGATGGTGCCTCGTGGGTTTACTGGAAAAAAAAAGGCATATTTCATTTTATGCTGGCTATGTAAACATCACATTGGATTGTTATAGTGATGCACATTGTGAGCTTTATTCATCCAAGAACCACACAGTTTAGTAGACTCTATCAAACTGACAAAGGCTTCGTCACATGCTGGACTCCAGTCATTAGGTTCAAGTTTCCTGTATGTCCCTGCATTTTCCTTTACTTTCACTTTCCTCTTCTCTTCTGTCCAGCAGTTAGAGCAAAGAGTGGTTTAGCAATGGAAGAGCAGTTGGGGATAATAGTAGAAGATCATCCACAAAAAGGATTTAATCCTTCGCACCAGGGTTGTACACCTATCATTTTCCATAAGATCAATTTTGGACATTTTGGAAATTTTCCGGATCCACAGCCACCCCACTGCCGTCGATGATACGGTCTAAAAACTTGACAGATACTCGCATCAAATGGCACTTCTTAGGTCTTAACTTGAGATTGTGGCCTCGCAGTTGTTGAAAACAATCTCCAGCCTCTGTAAGGCCTCCTCCTCAGTTGGTGTGAAAACGAGCAAGTTATCCAAGTAGCATAAAAAGCTGCTGAAGTTAAGATCACCAAATATACTCAACATCATGTGCATGAATGATGCTGGACTATTGCACAGTCCCTGCAGATGAGGTAGGCTCAACAATGGCTGCACTTCCTGGTGACATGGGTGCATTTTTAGTACGCTTACCCCATACGAGATGTACTTGTCTGGCTAGAAATAGGCAGCCTGCCTAAGCTTGACTGTGCCAATTTTGGTTGGTAGCTCCCCACCCCTTCAACGGAATGTACTCACAATTAGGACCAAAAACTGCTCACACTCAGGAGAGGAAGAGAAACTGGCATTAGTGAGTAGCCACCAATAATCCTTACTGCTTTTAAACTGGTGCATGAGAAACTTAATCACATTTGTGCCAATGATTAGGTCATCTGTTGACTTAGTACTACAAGGACTGGAACAATACAACTCTCCCCATGCACCATCAGTTCAACCTCGTAAATGCACTTTGGAGTTTCCCTCTTGACCCCACCGAAACCACTTCATCATCTATTTGTTTTGGCACTGACAATAGGCTTTCATCAAGCATCCTTTTCTTTGCTGAAAGTGCAGGCCATGGAGCCTGAATCAAGCATTCCTCTCAACTGAAATTTGTCTACAGTGAGCCAGCGTAAAGTGTTCAACAGACTTACAAACCTTGCCGATTTTTTTTTTTTTTAAACTAGTCAGATGAGTGCTGTCTGACTGCTGTTGCTTGACTGTTTTGAGCAAGTGCACTGTCAAGGAGGCCAATGAGGGTCTTGCAACCTGGCTTGATAAGTGACTTTTCCTTCAGTTCAATCTTATAACGGTCAACATGTTGCTGTATTTCTCTAGCAGGCCACTTGTCTGCAACAGGCACTGTGCTATAGAAGTCGGCAAGGGACATGCTTGAATAAATGTTGTTTCAGTATATTCGTTATTACTTTTGGGTTCTCATGAGGCTTCAGTGATGGGTTGCTACGGAGGGTTATCTTCACTACGTCTTTAGCGTTACTGTGATAGAATCCGTTCAGACTGCTCTTCAAGTTTCAAACCTCTCTTTCTCAAGTAACTGTTCAATACAGAATGCTTGTCTGAGCCCTCTCCTCTAAAAACAGGAGATCTTTCACATCGGACTGCGTGACCAACTTCATACCAGTCAGATTAAGGGTAGAGTCAGCAAGTATCTGGCCTGCACCTGAGTTCTGAACCTGTGCACCTTCATCAGTTTTCCCCTCACCCTTTAATTGAGCTGATAGTCTGTCCCACATGCTGGACAATGTGCGTGATGAGATTACTTAGAGATGGGTCAGCAATATCTGGGATAGCTGAAAGCATTTCAGTGGGTCTACTGTTGGGGAATAGACCTTTAGACAGCTTGGTGGAGCTTAAGGCAGGTGAGCCCATATTACCATAACTGGAGTATTCCACAGCTCACTTAAGTCTCCCCCTCCCAGAACTAAGAACAGAATCAACAGAGGGCACATTTTCTCCCTTCACAACATTAAATGTCATTTTCTTCACTTAACACTTAATTCAGAGCCACAAAAAACTGAAAATAACCCTTTTTACAATATGCAACAAAAAAATGGTTATCGCTGGTCAAAACAGCACATACACAAAGCGACCAGCAGAGGGCACATTACACATGCTAAATACGTACACAGTCCCTCCGTTGAATAAGGAGCATACCTGCTACACATGGGGTCGTCGGGAAGGTAGGGTAACCATTCCCTCATTTTCCCTTCGTCATAAATGCACCACTTCTTCGAAAAATACGTTCTCTTTTTCTTTACTTTGCCCTCAAAAGTTGCTACTGCTGACTCCGCGGCAGGCCTCTTAACACCAGAGATATGTCGCCTCACGGTAATTTTCCTTTTGTCTGTAGCTCAGCTCAGCTACATGGTGTCATGGAATAGCACTTGTAAACTACTCAACAAAAGTATGGAGTTGACGGACATGTGGAGTCAAAGAACTGGCTGTGAACGGTTTCATCTCCTAGAAGTTCTTCACAATAAAAGTCCTCGCTATTTTGGTATTTGAATGTTTTTATCATGAAGCAACAAAATCTGAAAATGTTGTGGATTTATTAGTAGTGACGTGACTCCATTGTGAATTATTGTTGCTTAGCAACAGCATTCTTTGACAAAGATGTCCAATCCGTTACAAGGAATATTTTACAATCTACCCGCCACTGTGGCTGGTATGCAAAGTCCCCGCCATTGGCTGGTGCTAATTTCCCACCCTGGTCAGAGATCATTGAAATGATTGGCCCCTATAATATCATTTATTACAATTACATATAGGAGTTGATTTGAAATTATGATACATTTTTACACAATGGTAAAAATAAATATTTTGTAGTATTTTACAACACAAGAAAGGTTAGTCAAAATCATATCCACTTTGCATGACTGTTGCTATTTTATACACAACATTGTCATTAATTATAATTACCATTTCTTGGCAACATATGTTTTCAACTTCAGTGGGCATTGTTGAGCAATTTCCACAAGTACACTTAAATATAAAAAAATAACATTAGATACTCTCCAGGCAGTCACTGGACATGAAGTTGTTACTGTGATGTTAGACATGGTGCAGAATACTTAAATAACTTACCACTCTGAAACATGTTGCTCCAGTCTAGGTTGTAAAGCTGATTTGGGTTGTTCTACCTGTGTTTTGGGATCACGTACGGCTGAACTGAAACCATGGTTATCGGTAGATAGATGCTAGATTGGATCCAGCCGAGGGGGTTGATCTGGATCCCACTAGCATGCTTACCAGGGCCCGCTCTACTCTGCATCTAAGTGTCCTTACCTAGTAGGACTACTAGTCCCAACAAAGATGGCACAAAAGTGAGATGCCTCACTCTGTAGCTAAAACAGAGAGCTCAACACACAGGGTGAAAAGAGGAGCTGCAGCAATGTGCAGTACAACAAAAAATATGGTGTTTTTTGAAAATGAAACCATGTAAATCTATTCTGGTACAACCTCAAAATGTAATTATGAAGCTGAAAATGAGCAGAATATGAGGTTAAAGGTGGCTCATTCTGGTAAGTGGTAAATATCCATCAGAATGGATTAATTCCTCTATAAATGTGGTTACAAGTAGGGTATCTCATCATTTTTAAGAATTGTAAATAAAACCACTTATAGAGGACCATCTAATCCACTGTTTATGAAATTTAAAGCGCTAAAATTCAGAGATATTGTTAACTTTAAAACTGCACAAATGAAATGCAAAATAAATAATCATCAGCTATCGAACAGTATCCAGGGGATGTTTCAAATAAGAGAGAGCAAACATCACTTAAGAGGAACATGTGTATTTAAAAAGAAACTTCTAAGAACAAATGCTAAATATCACTACATCACAACTAAAGGAGTTACTTTTATGGAACAGCTGCAGTGAAGAGATGAAATCATCTACAATAATGAGCAATTTCAAGAGATTATTTCAAATGAATATATTATAGGGAAACGAAAAGGAATTTAAATTATGTATTGTATAATGACTGTATATTTTATTGGCATTTATATACTAATATATATATATATACTAATATATTTATATACTGATATATCTATATACTAAGTGTAGTATGGATGTGTTATTATGTAATCTGCTATAGAAAGAAGAAGGGAGGAAAAGAAACCCAAACAGTGTAAATGCGCGTGTATGTGTGTGTGTGTGTGTGTGTGTGTGTGTGTGTGTGTGTGTGTGTGTGTATGCATCTGTGTCTATGATGTGTAAATAACTGGAGCATAAGATTTACTAAAGGATAAAAGTAGAGAAAGGGGGTCGGACCTGATAAGTTGTTTAAGAACTTCTTCCTACTCCTTTTTGAACGTGGGAATTTTTTGTTTGAATGACTTTGAATTTTGGGAGATTTTGTTGAGAAGTACATGGCCTTATTATATATGTATACATGAAGGTATGTATATAAATATTTTTATTTTAATGTTTTTTTTATGTTCAAATAAACTAAACTTAAAAAAAGACTGGTAGGACATATCAATCAGAATGGACTACTTCCTCTATAAATGCAGTTTAAAGTAGGGTAGCTCATTATTCTGGTTGAAAAATGCCAATCTTCTCTGACTTAGACTGAGATATAATGAGATGGTACAGTGTGTAGCCTACAGGAGGAATATATTCAGCTGGAAACAACAATGACGGGAGCTGTTAGAGTGAATCAAAACAGTTAAGTTGATGGCCGTAAAACCCAAACTATTACCTATACCTAGACCTATATCTAACCTTCCCTTTCTCTCCAAGATCCTTGAGACGGGAGTCACTAATCAGTTATGTGATTTTCTACATAGCAATAGTTTACTGGAGGACTTTCAGTCAGGATTTAGAAAGCATCAAAGCACAGAGACGGCACTGGTGAAAAGTACTAATGACCTTCTAACTGATACCAAGGACTTGTCTACTTGTAATAGAGCTTAGTGCTGCATCCTGTTACAGAGACTGGAACATTTAGTTGGCAAGTTAGTTCAAGTCATATTTATCTGATCTATCTCAATTTGTTAATCTTAACAATAAATCCTCCAAGTACGCTAAAGTTAGCCATGGCTTTCTTGTTATGAATCGATACTATGAATAAAATTGAATTCAATTAAAATCAGATGTTTTTTTTTGGCATATTTTGAACATTTAAAATCAGGTAATAACTGCTGAGCTGTCATTAGCGTTGGGTATTGTTTTTTTTTTTTCCCGATACCGGTGCTAAAACGATACTTTTAAAACAATGCCGGTGCCTGAACCGAAATATACACGGGCTGGCAAGTTTCAAGTGAACTATCAGGATGGACTCTGTGTTTCTCCAACGTCGGCAGCTGTCTGCAGACTCTCAACGTCCCGGTGTTGGAATCCTCTACGGGGAAATACAGTCACACTTTACACCGCTTAACGGAAACTGTCAGCATGTTAACCGTAGCTAACGGTAATGTAGCGTCCCGTGCAGCGATGCCAGGCACTGGAAAGAGGCACCCAAATTTTCGTTCTTATTCTGTATGGTGACTACCATTTATGTCGGAACCGTCGGAGCATTTTGGGACCCAACCCAAGCTATCATAGACAAACACTAGTTTCTAAGGTCCACAAACAAACAAAAACTTGCCAAAAGGCCCATTACCTATCTTTTCCCAGGGCTATTATTTTCTCAGAGAGATAGACATTTCAGTTTATGTGACCAACATATTGACTTTGGTCACATGATGATAATGATAATAATAACAGCTGGGGTTCAGTATGGGAGAGATTTACACCAATGTCTATGTTCAAAGATGTTCTCATTGTGTGTGAGGACAACGGAGATGATACGGAGCAATTGAAGAACACTTTGAGATGCAGTTGAAAGCTCCAGGAAAAACAAACAAACTAATAACTAGACCTGAGTTAAGATTTTAACAGGTAATTACACATCCAAAGTACTACTTTTGTAACTAAAGCCTCCATGTGTGACCATACCAGCGTTTCTCCACTAGATGGGTCTCTTGAACCATTCTTGCTTGGAAGCCATGGGAGACAGACAAAGACAGACAGGTTCCAGCTACAAAAAGACAGACACAAAGACAGCGAGCACAGAGAGATTTTCATATAAATAGACTCAACTCAATACGCACATTGAAATTGAGTCTTGAAATTTTACTTTTTCATGATCGCCTTTTTCTATACAGCATAACTAACAACATTGGTTGTGAACATTGAAGGATGGTGACCTGTGGCAGGGTTATGAATGCTCAGTTGAAGAATGACAAGTATCGGATACACTCTCTTTTCATGAGATTATTACTCCTTTCATCCATATTCCTCAGTCAGTTCTTTCATATGGAGATGTCATCAGTCAGTCTACTGCTGAAGAGATGCTTCATGAATTTCTAGTGCAATAATTATGGAGCACATTTACAACTTTCAAAAGTGGGGTGCAGGTATTACCTGGTCCCGCCAAGGGGGCAGCAGCTGTGGCTGGGGCATTATGTAACAGAGGGCCAGGGGCCCCCCAGATGACATGTGCATGGCTGACTACATCTGTTACAGGCCAACTCACATTTCAATATCTTCAGGTCTTAGTGTCAAAGGTCAAATGCATACAAACACTCCATGTAGGATGTCAAATAGCATACCAGTGAAGAAGAAAGACCATGGAACGTGAAGAAATGTGTCAGCTTTTTGAAGCAAGCATGAAACTCCTTCATCCTGTATTGCAAGAGCATTGGTGGAAGAAGTATTCAGATCATGACTTTATTTTATTACTTTTATTTTATTGTATTTTAGGAATTTTACATTTATCTGTATTTTTGTCTTTCAATGTTTTCATGCTTTTATCTTTTTGTATTATTGTCCCTTTACACTTGTTAAAGCACTTTGTAACTTGTTTTTGAAAAGCGCTCTACAAATAAAGATTATTATTATTATTATTATTATTATTATTATTATTATTCAGTTAAGTAAAAGTACTAATACCACACTGTAAAAATACTGTTTTTAATGTAAAAATCTTGCATAAAAATGTTCCTTAAGTAAAAGTACGAGGATTATCGGGAACATGTACTCATGTATTAAAATAAAAAAAAACTCAATGCAGAATAATCCACCCATGTTACAAACTGGGAAATCAAAATGATTTTTGACTAATTTATATTTGTTTTTTTCATTTTTTTTGTAATGAAACATTTTACTAATTTAAAATATGATGTATATGATTACCCTTGTCTTATGTATATGAAATATAATTAACATTTGTGTCGCGTAATTCTCTGTCTCATTAGTTACAGGACGTATTAACGGATTATTGTCACAGAAAAAACGTGTTTTGTGTGCAAAAATCTTAATGTGTAAAGTAACTTGTAACTAATAACTAAAGTAACTAGTAACTAAAGCTGTCAGATAAATGTAGGGGAGTAACTAAAGTAACTAGTAACTAAAGTAACTAAAGCTGTCAGATGAATGTAGAGGAGTAACTAAAGTAACTAGTAACTAAAGTAACTAAAGCTGTCAGATGAATGTAGTGGAGTAACTAAAGTAACTAGTAACTAAAGTAACTAAAGCTGTCAGATGAATGTAGAGGAGTAACTAAAGTAACTAGTAACTAAAGTAACTAGTAAGTAAAGCTGTCAGATTAACGTAGTGGAGTAACTAAAGTAACTAGTAACTAAAGCTGTCAGATAAATGTAGTGGAGTAACTAAAGTTACTTGTAACTAAAGTAACTAGTAACTAAAGCTGTCAGATAACTGTAGTGGAGTAACTAAAGTAACCAATAACTAAAGTAACTAGTAACTAAAGCTGTCAGATGAATGTAGAGGAGTAACTAAAGTAACTAGTAACTAAAGTAACTAGTAACTAAGGCTGACAGATAAATGTAGTGGAGTAACAAAAGTAACTAGTAACTAAAATAACTAAAGCTGTCAGAGGAATGTAGAGGAGTAACTAAAGTAACTAGTAACTAAAGCTGTCAGATAAATGTAGTGGAGTAACTAAAGTAACTATTAACTAAAGTAACTAAAGCTGTCAGAGGAATTTAGGAGTAACTAAAGTAACTAGTAACTAAAGTAACTAAAGCTGTCAGATAAATGTAGTGGAGTAACTAAAGTAACTAGTAACTAAAGTAACTAAAGCTGTCAGAGGAATGTAGAGGAGTAACTAAAGTAACTAGTAACTAAAGTAACTAGTAACTAAAGCTGTCAGATGAATGTAGAGGAGTAACTAAAGTAACTAGTACTGTCTGTAGTGTTATACAATTTTATAGCATTTGGCAAAAAACAAATTGAAGTGTTTTTAAAACAGTATTGAGTAAAAGTTGACATATTCCAGTCTGTGATTATCATCAACATCCATTCCTTTAATTTTAGTCTAAATAATTCCTAATTTCTGCTTTTCTAAATCAAACATTAGGCATTATTTCCTATAAATGAGGTTTATTGACCATACATTCCTAAAATAACTGTAGAACTCAAGTTAATAAGTTAGTGTTACATAGTGTTCAAGGTCAAACAAAAGTGGCAGACATTGAAAAAAAGCCTCAAAAGTGTTGAAAAAGGGACAAAAATGTAAGAAAAACTTAAACGTTGTTTAAAAGCCTCAACAAAAGTGTTGATTTTCAATTGTGACGGGACGACAACACGAGGGTTAAGTACAGTACATGAGTAGATGTACTTAGTTACCTTCCACCGCTGAGTTCTTCTCCTGTAGAAGGAACGATTCTATATGAGCGAGACAGTTAATTGTTGACCTTTTGAATCAACGGTTGACAATAAAAACTTCACTCAAGGTCCATTTACCGGCTTGTGCTGGAGCTTTCAATTGTATCACATTTTCATTGGCAGATGGAGTTTGCTTTGTTGCCATGGAACTGTAGATTTCCATTTTTAAGGACTTTTCTTTCATGGTGGCTCAATAGTTTAGCTTGGCAGATCATTATTGACCACCATGGAAACGGCAGACGAAAAGATCTCCACTCAAGTTCCACTTGCTCACTTGTTCTGGAGCTTTCAACCATATCTCATAAAAGCAATGGGCAAGACGTCCTAGAAGTACTCAGAATAACTAAAGGCTTGAACATCTACAATTCCATGACAACTGAGCATCACTGATGCAATGTGGTGCAAGCAAAAAGCTAAAAAACAAAACAAAACGGGGCACCCCGGGGGCTCACTGCACCCCATGTACCAAGGCTCAGTCCTTCCTGCAGTGGCTCAGGTTCAATTCCAAGTCCCCCCCCCTCCTGTCTGCAGCCTATCAATTAGAGGCAAAAAGCCTAAAACAATCTTCCAAAAAACAAACTAGTAAGTGGCCCTTGAGTGGTGATTGTTATGTCAATATAAGTACTTTTATTATTAATTGAGGACACTGACAAAAATATCACAACTAACTACTAAAGCTGCAAAGATTGATCAATTAGTTGTCAACTATTTTAGAACTTGCCAATAATCTGTTTTTATGGAAAATAAATGAAAAGAAACGTGATTCCAGCGTGTTAAATGTGAATATCTTATAGTTTCTTCACTCCTCTGTGACAATAAACGGAATATCTTAAATTTGCGGACAATAGAAGACATTTGAGGACGTTAATCGTCGGATGAATCAAGTACAAATGTTGAAGTACTGGTACTTTCTACTTCTATTCCACTATATTTCAGAGAGAAATATTCTACTTTTTACTCCACTACATTCGTCTGACAGCTGACTTTGCACATTAAGATTCTTGCACACAAAACACATGTAGTTTAGAAAATAGGTTTTATTACAAATCAAACTACAACAATACAACAGCTGTTATGACTAGGAGGCTAAGCACACAACTTTCTAGAATGTGAGGATTTTTATGCCTTGAGTACTTTTAATTGCCTTTAATTTGACTTTGACTTTTAAGAATTTAAATACATTTTCCTAATGATACATTGTCAATGCAGGACTTTTTCCTGTGATGAAGTATTTTTGCACTGTGGTATTAGGATCTGAATACTTCTTCCACCACTGGTATTAGTGATGCAAGCGGCACTAACCATATTTTTGTGTTATTAAGGGATCAAATAACTGTGTAACTGCAGTTTTCTTCAGATCTAGCAATAGTTTTTGGTTTTACGGATCTCAACTCTACTGTTTTGATTCACTCTCACAGCTCTCATCATTATTATTTACTAAAAAGCTTTAATATTCCCTCGATATATCCTGCACAGCAGTAGACAACAGACAAAGTTATAAATCTAGCTAACGAGCTAGATATTTTTCTCAGGAGTTTGTGGAGACCAAAAACTAAGCTAACTGACTAGCCTAAAGTAGAGTGAATCTTGGATTCACATTCCTCTTTGACTGACAGAGAATACAATACTGTAGTGTATCAGTGTACAAGTTATTTCAATTATGAAACAAACAATTTTTTTTGCTCAAACACATCTGGAAAGTTTATTAACCACAATCATCCGATTCACACTGACCAGAGTTCACAAACAAACACCTGTTGTTTCAAATGAGAAAGAAAGGAAATCCAGGTTTGCGAAGTACTCCCTAGCCACGTGTTCCAGTCTACACGAACACTAATAGTCTACTGTTGGTCCCATGACAAAAAGTACTAAGGTCAACAGAAAGAATCTCCAAGTGCTAATTGGCTGGACATAGAGGCAGGGGCGCTGAAAGTGTGTGTGTGTGTGTGTGTGTGTGTGTGTGTGTGTGTGTGGGGCTGGGCTGCAGTACTGCAAGGCAAAACTGTTCACCAAACAAGACAGCGTAAGCAGTCTATAGAGCATGGTTGTTTTTTTTAAATGGTTCAAATACGCCCTTTGTCAATTTTTTGTATAATATTTCAGATGCTTTGTGCGTGCTGGACAATCCCCGTCTCACTGATTGCAGGACTATAGTCTCGCATTGCCAGACCTTCCTCCGCAGCGCTGCAAAGGAGGGTCTGGCTAGTCCACACAGCATTCTGGGATGAGAGAAAAATGTGCTCTGGTTTATCGGCATTTCTTTAAACCAATCACAATCGCCTTGGGCGGGGCTAAGCACCAGACTGAGCCACGGTGCCGCTGCTAAACAGTCTCAGGAAGGAAGTGGTTTTGGTGGAACATGTGTACGTTCGGAAGTAGTTGTAGTAGTCAACAGAAAACTCTGATTGGACAGATGGTCTACCTAGCTGTCTGGGTTTACCCTGCAGAGATCTGAGGACCAGGTAACCATAGTCCTCAGAAATCCACCGGGGGTTAGAACGCCATTGATATAGAATACAGGGCGTAAGAATTGATTATCGTCGCTGGCGGGCAGAAACCTCGTATTTCCATATTTTGTCTTTTTTTTCATAAATCAATGCTATGGGTCCCTGTTGTCTGTCTGTGGGTTTTTACAAATATTTTAACAGTGACAACGCGATTTTATCTGACTTAATCTGATTTAAAAAGCTCAATAAAATGTTTTTAACCCTTGTGTTGTCTTCCCGTCAACCATGAACAAAAGCTTTTCCAACATTTTTGTCACTTTTGCACTGATGCGGGTGCATTTTTTGATATTTTGAATGTAACGCTTATTTCGACGGCCAATTTTGTGACTGCAAAGGGGTCAAATTTGACCCAAAGACAACCTCAGGTTTAAATTAGTCTTCTTTCATTTCCTGAAAAACAAGGGTTTGGGACATACAAGGTTTTCACCTGACAGCAACGTTAAGAATTTAATAAGTTACATTACTTCTTGTTTCTATCACAGATCTGGTAGTGCAACATGCTTCGAATGAGGGGAAGTGTGTGTGTCTGTGTGGGTGTGTCCGTTATAAATTTCAAGTCAACAATATATCGTCTTCTGATTAGGAATAGAGCTGCATCATTCCATGTGTGAGCTGGCCATAGCTGAATATGGTACTAAGATGCTTTAAGAAACGGATGGATCAGTACAGTAACATTCAAGGAGCCTGTGGAGTATTCCGGATGCTAAAAAACATTTAAATCAAATAAAAAAATACCCACTGTTCAAAGAGTGCTCCAAAAATTGATGGATGTAAAAAAAATTGAAAGCCCAAATTGAATCCAGGGTTCTGCAACACACAACTTTAATTTATACATTGTATTATTTATTAAAAAAAAATCAATGATTGACTTTGGTCGGAGTGTCAAAGTAAAACATGCCACGGTTGAGTCTCAGAGAGCAACGCCGGCCTAAACATTTACAAGATTACAATCAGTAGCTTTATAAAGTGACACATTACCATACAGTGATGGCATTCAGACTATATAATGATAAAAGATATACATACAGAATGGGTAGTAGGGCTACCTAACATGGGCTTGCACACAAGAAAAGAACTCCTGAAATTCAAGGATTGTAGTAAAACCAAGAGTTTATATCTTGCACCCCATAGCAATGAGGTTGTTGATTGTGTTCTGCAATATCTCTTATTGCTGTAAGGTACAAGACACTTTCTCACTAGAAGGAAACAAGAATACATGGTTTTGGATAAACGGAAACACATGAATATCAATCAAAATAAACTACAAAAAAAACCAACAGACAAAACATTTTTTTCTTTGTTTTTTTTCAATTCAAGCACACCGATCTCTCTAAATACATAAGTTAACATTCAAATGTGAATTAACACTTCAAGCAGTAGCGTAATCAGAGTGTGTTGTGGGAGGAGGGATGTGTGAAACATCACTGTCAGCATTTGCCCAACCAAGGACAGCTGGTGAATACCATAGCAGCATACGTAGGTTGGTTGATTATCTACAAATGAAGTACAATATCAGTTCCAAAAAAACGGCCTCTCAGCTTTGAGTGATGTCCTGTAATAAGCTATGGCTTACTGCTGAGTTGCTGTATTTAGGGGGGGACATTTTTGGGGGACGAATCAAGACATGTTGTACTGAAATTCGGGGATAGGAATCTTACAAAATGTGATTTTTATTTATTTATTTATTTATTTTTTTAACCCTGCCCCTGACCTGATTTCCGTGAAAGGATCTGTACTGCTGGTGTCACGGCCTGTCACAAAGTTTATCAAACATTTGAATGAAATATTGGAAATGTCATGGATTTATCTTACAAAAATAATTTGGAAATGTGTGTGCTTCTTGTCTCCTCTGAGTGAACATTTTGTGCGACACAACAGCAATTATTTGGTAATGTGTCGAGGAAGGGTTTTGGGAAAATGGCGGCAAACAGAATGTGATACATCTGCGTGTAACAAAAGAACCGTCTCTGGTTTAAGGCAGGAGGCTGTGCTGTATCCGCGGTGGCTTCGGATACCATAGCAACAACCCCTTTTGACGTTTTGATGTGTTGTTATGGGAACTATTTTAGAGGACCTGTCACAGTGTATTAGGCATGGTTATAGGTAAAGTTTGGGAAACTAGTTCACATCTTCTTAAAAAACGATTGCTGGCCCTGAGGAGAATCCAAATAACTGCTTTTTTTCACGTCCTGTTTCCTTCCATATTTTTTGAACCTGCTGAGTCTGCTGGACGCAGGATTGTAGATTGTTTTGAACCGATGAACGTCTTCATCCTCTCTGTCTATAACGGGGCGTTTTCTGAGAGGACAATGCAGATTTCAGTGCAACATACCACATTGCAGAGCAAGCAACAATATAGCTACCACCGACATTTGCAAATAGAACTACCATGAAGGTACATCAGATTATATGAGTACAAGAGTTGTTACAATCCTACTTAATACACTCAGCACCGCCTTGCATCTCTACGCACATCACTCACTGAAAATTACTACGACAATTACAGAAACGCATCGCCAACTCCTCTTGTCCAATGCTCAGAAACACACAGACACGAGTTGTGACCTGCTGAGATGATTACCTGTCGAAAAAGTGTGAGTCAGAAACGCGCGTTGGGCTGACAGCGCGTTTCAGCGAGAACTATTATCGAGACATTCAGCCCCAAGGTGTCTCATCTGCTTCGCTGCAAATGGGCGACAGTCCCTACACCTTGCAACTCGACACATAAAAGATTTCCTTCTCCCTCCAAAGTCTTCCGAGATCTCAGGAGAGAGCAAACAGAACAATGTTGGAACCTTCTGCCACTCGGGAGGGAGGCTGTGAAAAGTAGAGCAGTTCCAATACCGATACCAGTATCGCTATCACCTCCGATACTGCCTAAAACGCTAGTATTGGTATCGGGAAGTACTAGAGTTTATGCACCGATCCGATACCACGTAATAAAGCCCTGAAGAAAATCTATGTTGAAGTAGTTTATTGGATGTTCTTTTTCTGTTATAACTGACTGTCAAACTGGATTTCAGAATCCAATCAAAAAAAACGGTATTGGACCACATCTAGTGACAAGAGACCCTACTAGCAAAGTGGTAACCGGCTTTTGGAAAAGGTCATGCAAGTGAACCAAACAACTGTATTAAAAATACCAAATTACAAGTACCAGAGTTCATATTCCCTGAACGTAGACATTTCTTCCCCTTGACTCTGGGACTTTTGCTATCCGTTGCTATTAGCATCCGTCCCCTTACGTGCTTCGATAGGTCTTGATAATGTCTTTGATTTGCCGTCTGCAGATTGGACAGCAAGCGTTGGACATCTTCTTGAGTTTGAGTCCGCAGCTGTAGCACAGACACATGTGTCCACAAGCGTAGATGACCGTGTCCACCGTGTTCTCGTAACAGATGGAGCACTCGTCGGACCAGGGCCTGCGGCCTGTTGGGAACGTGGGTGACTTGGGGAGGCTGACTGGCGAATTTGGAGTTGTTCCTGTGGCGGAGTTGAAATAAAATGTTAAATAAGGGAAGAGTAAAGTAGCCAGATAAATTTAAAATTTGATATGTTATACTTTGTGTATTTTAACACAGCTAGATGCAAATGTTATGAAGTGGTGATAGCAAGGAGAATAAATTGTATTAGAAATCAGACAGTTTCCTTTTGTTTTCATTTTGAAATGACTATATCTAACCTAGTGGAGATCACCAACAATCAAAATCAATCACAATACATTTTGTGCTTGTTGAGGTCTGTTTTCTCTGATTGCAGAAACGATCGACCAATCAGAGCTTTGCAGGCGGGATTAACATCCATCCTACATAGTAGTTAGCCACCTTGTAATTTACATGTATTCATGACAGCGTTGTCATTTTGTTAATTTGTTTGTTAGTTATTTTGTTTTGTCTTAGGACTGTTAATGCGTTTCTGTTAATAAAGTTGAATAGCAAGTAAAAAACAACAAGAAAAAAATCATTTTAGTTAGCCACCTGACTATTCCATTACAAAACCGCAACAAAAACTGTTTAAAAAAAGGCTGCCAGGGGTGGATGATATTGACACAGCTGTCAACTTACCAAATTAACAACTTTTAATGCAAAATATGTCTTTGTCAACAGTTACTTCAGCTAACTGCAGCTTTTAGGACCGTTAGCTACGTGACGTAGCCTATGTCCCTTGCTACAAGCATTAATCAGTCATTAGCAAGTGACATGTTCATCCCGGCAACAGTACACGTTTTGTACATTTAAGATACAAAATACCTCCCTTCATCCAGGGTTTCCCCCAACAAAGTTGTTAGGCCCTGTAGCAAGTGTCTTTTCTGACGAGATCCCGGCTAGGGCCAGTCACAGACTCATGGCATCTGATGTAAAGCCCAATAGTTTCTGTGATAACAGAATCATGGACGGAATCGCAAAATTGAGATTTAGAAAAAGCTGTAAGACATGTTCCATATGGCCCTACATTAAGTCAGTGTAGTAGCTGAAGGAAGGGAACCTAAATGGAAATTCAGTCTGAAAAATCAACCATGTGTAGGAAGTTCTGTGTCAGATTTGTCTTATGATTGCCATTCCACTTACATAACAGTGCTATGTGACATAATAACATGGGCCAAACATCTCCCTACATCCTGCTGCAGCAGAGGTGGGACAGGATGTTAGCCATTGTTCCAAACTACTGCAGAATGACATCTGGGCACTATCCCATCATGGTTTTCACTAAGTCCCATGTGGGGTGATTGATTGTCCACTTCTGTAGTAGTAGTTCCCTGTGTGGGTGTACCTACCCCCCGCTGAGCTGCAGTAAGCGGCGGAGCACAGGCCTCCGTTCACCAGCGGGTCAGAGCTGCCACTACCCAGGGCGCTCGGGGTTTGTGGAGAGGAGGAGGGCGAGCTGGGGTTGGACGTGGCCCGCGGATCCCCGACATGAGTGGAACCTAATGGGAGCAGATAAAGGCAGGGGATTAGATGTTTCATTTAATTAGAACTCCAATTTCTTCAGTAACCCAGGGTTTCCCATACATGGGCGCCTCACCTCCTTTTAAATGTGTGCACATATTCATCACTGAAGATCTCTTTTCTCCTTTCTTTTTTTTTTGGGAAAATGTATTCCAAAGCTGAGTCCTCCATTTGTTCCACATTCAGGGAAACAAATGGGAATTCCAAGAACAAGTTTTTGGAACAAAAGTTGAAATGTCAATGATGCCTAGAGAGACGCGCCACGCTGTCATAGGCTGCTACATGATTGACATGACACGCTGCATTCATCAACATAACACAAGTTCAACTCATCAATAATAATAATAATAATAATAATAATAATAATGTGTATTTGTGAAAGAGTTCAACCAGACTGACGCTCTAAGGACATTTGTAGCCTCTTTTTCTCTTTGTTTTGGTTGCAAATCTCTAAATAATTCCTAATGTTGCTCTGTCTGTCGGATGCGTACAATGCCAACATTCTGGTAACATATTAGCCATAGCAACTTTACATTTGCAATAATCTGTCAGATGTTGTTTCCTGCCAGTTCTTTTGCCCAAAAGTGGCAGAAAAACTGCAGCTTTAAAATGTCCATTTTACCCAAAAGTGCACTATCAACAGAGATATGCAATATGTGGTGCTTCATAAAAAATAATAAAAATACACCAGTAAGTGTTTTCCTGCAGGCAATATCTATGTCACTTCTTCTGGTATGCTCTGTGTGATTTTAAATAACTTTAATGGTTTACCATCACAGGTAGGGCAGAGGCACAAAAATACCCAACAAATTAAGATGCAAATGAGCTGTCTTGCAGAGCAAGCATGTAATCACCAACAAAGAATTCCCATCAAATGCTTTGCTGCTTCTCAGCGTAAATGCAGATTACTTTAATTACCTTCCCTGAAGCTTGCTGTCAAAAAACAGTACACTAACTGCACCAGAAATGAGCCTATTATAGGACTTTATTTTTTTTTTCCCCCAAAAAGGTATCACTCCACCGTGGTGAATCTTACTGAGGAACATGTCATGGTGTCTGTTCTCCAGGACAGCTGACAGAAGGAACTAAAAGCAAAACCAGAGTTACCGGCAACACTGACTGGTGACATCATGATGGAAGCCGTGCACTAACCAATGCCCCAGCAGTCAGAAGGCATCGCTGTGCGGCCATCTGCACCAGCAGTCTGATCAGTCCAACTTCTGTCTAGGGCCGAGTCAATTACGGGCCGTTGGAATTTAGAGAAAATGTCCCATAACTGCCAGCTCATAAACAGTAGTAGTGCTTTAGTCATCATGTCACTGCTGCTCATGACTATATCAGGAGCTGTTTGGCGAGGGGGGGGTTTGCCCTGGTGCTCCTGGCGCCTCAAAGTGTGTATGTTTTGTACTGTATGTACAGTGTGTAACACAATGTAACAGGTCATATGGAGCAGAGTAAATTTTTAGCAGTGGAATCACACACTTTATCCATGCAGTATGCGTGACATGCTCTACCCATTATCCGTGTGTAAATACAAGACAGGCCACACATATAAGCACACTGGCCATAAGTAAAGGAAACCACAATGATGGACTGCTACTTCATCACGAGCAAACCCACAATGTAGTCTCTAATCTGCCTGGCATTCGAAATGCGTTCCAAACTATGGTTACATTTGATAATCAAAAGATAAACCTGAACTATTTTTGGCCCGACTCAAAAGGTAAACAACGGTGCATTACAGTTTAAGTTGTACTTTCATTGCTCTAGCCACCAAATGTATCAGTTGTATTTACACTGTACTCACCAAAGTAATTGCTGAGATCTTGAAAAGTGGCAACCTCACTAAAAATAGGTTCAACGGCAGTTAATAGCCAGATTATCTTAATCACTTTTAAATGGTAAAGACCACCATAGAGCGATGCTAATAAACAGTCTGCTATGAAAACATTAGCATCTTAATAGAAATGAAGATGGGTTTTTGCAACCCTAACAGAAATGATCCGTTACTGTACAGAGCCTCTTTTGATTAGAAACTGTTACCAACTTAACTCACATCAAATACATTGAAATACAAAGAGTTTCAAATTGCATGTGGATTTTAATTTATTTATCTGTTTCTGGGCTATGCACTGACTCAGCCTTGTTTTAACTGCATGCTGCATTTACTGCAGGCCTGGAAACTGAAGGAGTGTGGATGCGGCTGAAACGTAATCTAAGACTTAGTAGTGTAGATGTTGCCTAACGCCAGGAACACACCGTGAATAGCTGGGAAGCCTAGATTGGCTGTTACCGTAACGATTGGGGCGGGGCGCGGCCGCTCCGCTCCTGATCGTAGCCTGTGTGGCCGTACAGATTGAATAACATGGGCGGCAAAATGAAAATAACTCTGCTTCACAGCTATTCGCGGCGCTTCAGTGTGCAGTCCATCCGTGTTTGCAACGATTCTCAGAAAAGTTACAAACAAGGTTGGACACATCCAAATTCCACAGAGGAAATGTAGTCAAATGATCTGACAAACAGTTGGTTTTATCATACTGAGGCCTTACACATGCACTGTAAAAGGATCTCAAGGCAGCCAGAAACCCCAGCACTAACTGTCTTTGTACAAAGACTGTGGCATTATCAGTAAATCATAAATCACTGTGCCACCTTCACAAGGTGTTACTAGATTCCCCATGTTTCACTTTTCATGGGATTACTCAAGCCTGATCACCCTGAAGCCCTGCAAGCATGAGTGCTTCCCCTGTGGAACTGAACGAACTCTGTCCAGCTTAATCCCCCTGGCGGGCGGGCAGCTGAGGCCGGCTCTGTGGTGCCCAGCCCTGATCCCGCCTGTTCACCACTAGATTAGACCGACCTGTGTGAACAGCTGGGAGCGGCGGGCCGCCACATCTCTGCCGCTAACTGCTTCAACCATCCGTCCTCTTTCTTTAAAGCATGGGAGGCATGCAGGGCATGTGGTTAGGGAGGTGGGTGGGGATGAGGAGAGGGGGTTTGGGGGTTTAGTGTACAAATGTGTTTATAAGGATCACCTGTGACAGCCTTCAGGCTTGTGTGTGTCACAGATTTTGGTCAATACAACCTGAGGGGAGGGGAAGGGTTTTAGACTTTAACATGGAATGGAAAGAACAGAAAGAGAAGAATGAAATGAGCCTCGCAAATAGTTTAAATTGTAAATTGGTGAAACACAAAGTGTTTTAAAATGGTTGGCTGTTAATTTAATTGCAGATAAATCTCTGGTTCTGAAGGGCTATTGGGACAACTGTGCACTTAGGCTCAGCTTTCTTGAGTGTGTTCAGATGAGAGGAAAGCAGCTCTGAGGCTAGTAGTTTAAGGTTATGGCTTGCCCTCCGGCGTAAAATGTTAATAGTTTCTTTTTGTCTGGTGGAGATTTTATCTTCAGAGACAGAAGAGCTGTTTTGGTGGGAGGACACAGTTGTACATCCCTGAGTTGTTTACCACTTTAATAGGTGTAGTGAGGAGTGTGTGTGCTTTCCTACATATGTATAAACTATGATGCACATAGGTATGCATGCAGTATGCCGAGAAAGATAGAGGCAGACAGAGGAAGAGAAAGATGTTTTAGAAAAAGATAATGACGAGCAACTAGTTTTTCATTCCAAGCTTTTCATCCTGAATTTAGCCTGGAGCAGTAGACAACACCAACGCCTCCCAAACCACTGCACTAACAAATAATAACCAGCAATATCATTAAAAAAAACTGAGGTGTGAAAGATGCCTGCCACCATTTTCCAGGAGTGCCAAATCAAAATAACCTTCGTACAAAAATCACTGATTTAGCTAATATGCAAATAAATAATCACAGCACACGGGTTCATCATTGCAGCTCACGGGGAAAACTAATTCATTTCTCACAATCCTCACTTTTCTGAAACCAAACCTGCATCCTTGCCTGGACAGAGAAAGTTATTAGATTTGTACACAGCGCTATATGATCCCGTCATAGTAAGCTGCCTTTTATACTCTAGCATAGATGACAGGTGAGCCAGTTTGTGTGTATATGCAAGGGAATAGGTTTTGTTTCAACTTTTGGGGGACACACACACACACACATTTCAACCGGAAGCTGCCACCCCTGCCACCGTCGTGTGTAATTCAGGCCTGTGTGTAATAACAACAGAGTGTAAATTGTAATTTCCCCTTGTGGGATTAATAAAGTACACATTATTATTATTAAGTTTCAGCTTAATAATTATGCGCTTTAAGAAATAAATCCGTAAAATAACAGAAAAAGTTCTGGCAGCTCATTACTTGGACTTTGCCCTGTAATTAAAAAAACTAAAATGATGTGTGTAGCTAAAATAAAATACAGAACATGTTCTGTTAGCCCTATAGTATTCTCTCATACAAAGCTACTCCGTTAGGCAACTTCTGACAACAATAAAAAAAAAAAAAAAAAAATCATATTATCAATCATATTATCCATACCTATCCCCTGCACCCCCCCTATGCGTATATGTATACATATCGGCTTATGTGAATGCCGATACAGGTATGTGTGTTTGTAGCGGTGCATGTGTGATAATTACGAGGATGGAAACATAAGGGGGAGCACAAACAATGTGCCAAAAGATAATTAAATCAAAGCGATTTAACAGAGAAGAGAGGACACCAGCAGAGATGACGGAAGAGGAGGAAAGGGGAGCGTGGCAGCTGCAGTGTATGAGGATGTGGGTGGTGAGGAGCTTACTCGTGCATGAGCGCGCTGACATTTTAATGGAATCTATAATACATGCAAAGTGGGTCACTGGATGGGTGTCCTGTTTCCACGACACAAGGTCCTTTCAATATCTCTCTCGCAAAGTTCAACTGTCAGCCGCTCTGTTCCCAGTTGTCTTTGCTATGATCACACTAATAGGGGATATTTGGACAATAGAGAAAAATACTGTGTGGCGTGCAGTCTGAGTTGGTGAATCCCCCTGGGTTAAACTGTAGGTGACTTATAGAGTGGGGTCTAAACTAGACTAGAGATTATATATACATTACATCAACTGATTGGGACCAAAGCAAACAAGCTATTGGTGGGAAAACCACCTAAATTAAAGAAAACCCGTCAAGATTGTGACCACTACTTCTATAAGTGGGTCCCAAAAAAACACACGTGCCAGTTTCACTCTGTTCCACTGGTGGACAGTTGGTGAAAGTGATGCACAAATAAGAGCCAACGAAGGAGTCGTAATGGTGAACAGTAATAATAATAATAATAATAATAATAATAATAATAATAATAATAATAATAATAATAATAATAATAATAATAATGGTAGCAGTAGAGTATTGCACACGTTTCAAGCCAGTGCTATTGCGTAAAACAGATAATATTGTCCAGTTTTAACCTCTCTAAGTGTATGTTTGTCAAACAGGAGGAGGAGTTCTAAAGTTTGAGGGCGAGGGACAGTGGGGGGGAAGTAGTGGGGTTGGAGGTGAGACAGCAGTTGGGTTAATGGGGGGGATGGGCCGGAGCAGGAGCATCAAATCTGTTAAAGAACAGATTAAGTTGGTTGGCCCTGTCCAAGCTGCCTTCAGCTCCTCTGCTGCCAGTGTGTCTGAAGCCAGTGATGTCCGTCCTTCCTCCCTCCCACCCTCCCTCCCTCCCGTTGTTCTGCTGGAGTTTATGCTCCAGCTTCCTCCTGTACTTCTCCTTAGCCTCCCTGATCTTCACCTTCAGGTCCCCCGAAAGGCCTTCACCTCCTCCCTGTTCCTGTCGATTGAAAAGCCCTCCTCTTTGCATTCAGGATGTTCTTGATGTCCTTTGTTACCCACGGTTTATTGTTTGGGTAACACTTAACAGTTTTTGCTGGGACAGTGTAGTCCACACAGTCAGCCCATCTATGTGGCTCACAGAGTGCATCCCAGACTGTCTCACACACACACACACACACACACACACACACACACACACACACACACACACACACACACACACACACACACACACACACACACACACACACTACAGAATACATTTCTTCAAATAGATTTAAAGTAGAAAGACAGAAAATTCAATTCAAAATGAAGTAAGTAAAGTTACTTTAACGAACACAGTATAGATTTCATCCACCATTATCACCCTGTCCGAGCACTCTTGGCTGACCGGAGCTTCCCTAAAGCATGTGTTGGAGTGTGCCAGTTCCTATTAGAAAGGTCCATTACTTGATGCTTTGTTTGAAGTGAGAGGCCTTTGTTATGACTGCTTTATCTTGCCATGCTGAGAGCAGAAGCCCACTGGGAGAACCAAGCTTTCAAGTTTAACATCCCTCTGTTGGAGAAGAAGGCATGGCTCGAATTCAGCTTAAATGACACCTAAATTGCTCTCCAGTCAACAGAAAGCAATAGATCAAGAGCTGCAGGAGCGAGATAAGAGTTGCTTCCTAATTCAAAGCAGCTGGGAAGTGAAGATGATCCACACCTCAGTGGGAATTCCAAGATGTGCTCCGATAAGGAGATGTGCCCCTGACCCGTTTCATTGTTCTGCGATTCCTGTGTTGTTGTGCTGCCAAGGCTCTCTGGTTTCAGTAATGATTGTTAGAAATGCACACAGAAAAAGCAGGTGGTCTGTGTGCGCAGCTGCCAAGCCAAAATGGGATTTAACAGTAAGTGATCTCTGTGTGTGATAACAGGATCTAGCTTACTGTACCATCAAAATATTTTGCATTTTGCAAAGGAAAAACATGTCAGCTTTGCTTCTTTGAAAGGAAAGAGGAGACTGAAACACTGATTGATCACTGATGTCCTCTCCACTACAAAGCTACACTGTAAAAAAAAAAAAAAGAATACTTTTGTAATATGGCGCCAAAACAATACTGTAAAATAAAGGGGGAAAAACTTTTACCATTGTAAAACAGACATAATTAAAATGCAGTTTGCTCTAATCCTGTGTATTCTTTTGGCTTCTCAATGTTTAATAAAGTATATTTACACCTGTTAAAGCTCATTTTCTCTATTCACTATGTATTCACAGTATCAAACTTCAATTTAAAAAATGAATCTACTAAATAAAACATATCTATTATGTTAAGTTACATTTGCAAATGCATTTTAACAGTCTTTACATGAAAAGAAATTCATTTTTTATGGTTATTCACAGTTACAGGTTTTTCATGTTCTTTTACAATGGACCTGTTCAACTCAGTCTATTGTATTTGTGTTTTTGTGTTCAGGAAAAATAGGTAAAATCATTTTGAAAACTAAAATTACAGTTGGATTGCAGTTTGTTTTCACAGTATACTGTAGCTCACTGTCATTTGTGTTGACATGGCTGTCATGGTCGCAAAAATAATTGCAAAATGGCGCTGTGTCGTGCGGCAGCTGTGTATTTTGTGTGTTTTTAGTCCCCTTATTTTTATTAGTAATTATTAACTAATTATTATTAGTTTTGTACATCTGTGTTGAGGATGGCACCTGTAAACTTCGGAACTTTTCTTTTAGTTTTATTCTTAATTTGGTCGTTTTTTGTAACTGCGTGCTACGCACAAGGCAGCGGGGCTATTGTTTACGTACGCAATCAGCTGATAGCGCTGTGTGGACCCGTGCTGCTGCCGGGGGCCAAACCTGAATTCCAGAAGGAACTACGAAGGAGACGGCAGGGTTGCAGAAGAGGAATAAACATAAGGAAAAAAGAAGAAAATCCCGTGGAGGCCAGTCTCCAGCAGAACAACATGAGGAAGGTGTGGACAGGGATGAAAGAGATCACCGCGTGTGGGGGGAGAAGAGGAAAAACATGTCTTCAAAGTACGTCTTCAACCTGAGCCTGCAGAGGGTGCCGCTGCTGTGGAAGACGTCCTGCCTTGTCCCGGTCCCCAAGAAGTCGACTCCATCTGGCCTTAAGGACTACCGCCCAGTGGTTCTCACATACCATGTGATGAAGGTGTTGGAGAGGCTGGTCTTAGCCTACCTGAGGCCACAGGTGAGTTCTTCTCTGGACCCTCTACAGTTCGTCTACCAGCCTCGTCTGAGAGTGAACGATGCTGTCATCGGCGAGTTAATTTGCACCTGGATGGCGGCGACAGCAGTGTGAGAATAAAATTTTTTGATTTCTCCAGTGAATTCAACACCTCTGCTCCTAGGTGAGAAGCTGCAGGTGATGGGTGTCGGTGCGTCCAGTCTCCTGACAGACAGACAACAGTTTGTCCGCCTGGACCATGTTCTGTCTGATGTAGTGGTGAGTGGTACGGGGGACCCCACAGGGGACTGTGCTGTCTCCTTTTCTGTTCACCTTATACACCACAGACTTCCAGTACAACTCATGTCACCTACAGAAGTTTTCTGATGACAGGATGGACAGAGGGAGAGTACAGAGCGCTAGTGGAAGACTTTGTGGAGTGGTCTGGTAAGAATCGCCTGCTGCTGAAAGTGGATGAGACCAGAGAGATGGTGATTGGTGATCGACTTCAGGAGGAAGGGAACAGCTCCACAGCCCCTTTGCATCATGAGAAGAGACGTGGACATTGTGGAGGAGTACAGACACCTGGGTGTCAACATCAACAGCATTGCTGTTTACAAGAAGGGGATGAGCAGACTCTATTTCCTGAGGAAGCTGAGATCCTTCAACGTGGGCAGCAGGATGTTGGAGATGTTCTACCAGTCTGTTGTGGCCAGCGCGCTGTTCCCCCCCCCGCCATCTGTTGGGGCAGCAGCATTGGAGCCAGCGACACAAACAGACTGAACAGACTGATCAGGAAGGCTGGCTCCGTGATCGGCTGCAAACAGGACACATCATGGATAATCCAGATCACCCCCCCACACTGGTCCAACAGAGGAGCAGCTTCTCTAATGGCATTTTTCCACTGATGGTAACAGCTCGCCTCGCCTCTACTCGATTCGACGCACTCTGCGTCCGTTTTCCATTGCAGATTGAGTAACGCCTCAGCGTGGCTGGTCACCATAGCTACGCAGCCGGTAACTGCCATGATGTAATTTTCAATGCGACTCACAACAGCATGTTGGAGGTGTGTTGTTTTGATTCTCGGCCAGAAGAAAATTTGTTTCAAAAGAAGCTGAAGGAAGCAACAAAAATCACTGCTGAAAAAAAAAAAACAGGGGTTTGGGAATTCCGACGGAGTTCAGACGTCGACGTGACCGTTGTTCGCCGACACAAAAGGGTAAGTTAAGTTTCCTGGTAACGTTAGCTAACATTTGCATGCGTTCAGGGTCACAGTCAGTATTTGCTATACCGTATATAAAGTACATGAACTTTAGCAACCATGATTACACACCAAAATATGTCTGCTGTGTACTGTGTGTTTCAGATCCTTCACGCTTTGCAAAATCGCCGCCGCAGACGTCTGTTTGGGCGTTCAATGTACAACTGGTGAAATCTCTGGTTCGATGACTGGGATGCATCTGGGACAGCAGAGCCGGGGGGGGGACACTGTCACAGGGTGCAGAGGAAGAAGACCGGGATGTACGGGAGGGTTTGATGCTCTACTTGAATAGCTAAATAAAATCTTTTCTTTGATATATTGTCTTGTTTTTTTTTTAAAAGTAACAGTGTGCAATATTAGAAACGACATGCAAAATAATAGCCCTTAATATTTAATAGTGAGAATAGAAAAGTGAGAATAGTGCAGAGAGTAGATAATCGGTCGGTGTCTGGCTAGATTTTTCTTTTTAAATGGCGTGGTTGTTCTGGACAGACACTCCGCACTCTTAAAAACGCAGTCATAAGTGACGGTCCTCCAACCAATCAGCAGTCTGCAGTCACAAGTGACGATCCTCTCAGATCAACCAGCAGCCTGCAGGTTTCACATCACCTTTTGATATCGCCTCAGCTCACTTGGAACCTCGACTGAGGTAGTACTAAAAAAGAATTTACCTGGTAGCAGGTCCCAGGGACTTTTTTCGTAATGGAAAACCAAAAAAGGCGAGTAGAGTCGAGGCGAGTCGATTGGTCGCAGTGGAAAAACGCCATAAGAGGATCCGACAGCTTCGATGTTGCACGGACCGCTACAGAAAATCATTACTACTACAGGCAATAAAACTCTTTAACACGTCATCACTGGGTGCTAATAAGACTCTGAGACACCACACTACTGCACTAATACAACCTGCGCAATTGGTTTATTTACATTTTAGCATACTATTTAAGCAGTTGCACATTTTGTTTTCCCATCCTGTATATATTCAAATATTTGCTCTATTTTATTCCTATTATTACTATTTCATGTATATTATGTATGTATATTGTAACCAAATATTTCATTTATATTCTGTGCTGTATGACTGATGTATGTTTGCTGCTGTAACACCATAATTCTCTCTCTCTCTCTCCCTCCCCCCCTCGGATGTAAAGTGAGAAAGGCTAACATTAGCCCATAGTGAACATGGTGAATCCCCTTGTGTAACACGCAGTGAGCCAGGTTTCAGATCCTTTCACAAAGGGTATTCTGGATTGAGTTTGTACACTGAAAAAATAATGGGGAAAGTACCTGAGTACATCGTAGTACTGTGTCTTGCCCAAGGACACTTTGACATTGGGCCAAGCGATTGAACCACCAACCTGACCACTCCTACCACCTGAGCCACAGCCACCCCTTGTACTGTGGAAAGACGTCAGCATAGCATACTGTATATACATAATGTGGTTATTTGGTTGACAGTCTGTGGTCTACTTTATTTGTTGTGTTGAATATTGTGTATGTATATTATTTCGTTAAAAACAAAAATTTATAGGGGGGTGGTGATGGCAGACGGGGAGATGATGTGCTCATTTTGTGAGTTTTAAGTTTTTACTATTATAACTCACAATTTGCACCACTGTACATACTGTATACTTATTTATTTTGTATTACCATAGCCTGTTCATAGCCTGTACATACCTGTAGTAATAAACACTCATATAGACACATCTATGTATTTATATGTGATTTCATAACTTGCACTGTATACTGTGGCATATGTTATTAAATCACTTCTGGTTTGACGCTAACTACATTCCATTGCTCTGTACTTGTAACATGTGCAATGACAATAACGTTGAATCTAATCAAATCTAATTTTGTGTGGGTATATGTGTGTGCTAATCTCTTTGACAATAGAAAAGGTGTAAGCCTCGTCTCCAGAGTGTCTTTTTCTCGCATGTTTAGATAAAGCTAAGGTTGTTCCTCTTTAACCTCTTTTAAACCTCTGCTTCCTTTTCCTGCTGCTGTCACTGAAGGAAAGCAGCATCTATATTTAAAGATGCATGTTCCTCCACAGACAAACACTTGTGACACCTTTGAAAGGCTGGTGCTGTTTGGGCTGTTATGCCTCTTAAGAGCTGCATTAATAGAAGACAGCATCCGCCGCTGCATGCGCCAGTTTGCATTACACAGCTGACACAGATTGCCCTGTTGGTGTCATCTCTTTGCTATCACTGGGTGAATATATACGATAATAGCTTGTTAGTAATAATAAGGATTTTAAGAATGTCACGTATGCACGGGTGTGAATGTTTTGTGTGGTCTTTTAAATAGGATTTCACCAATTTTATTAGGGCTGCAGCTACAATTGTTTCCATTGTCGTTTATTCTATTGATTATTTTCTTGACTAATCCATTAGTTAGTCTGGTCTATAAAATGTCAAAGAAATTTGGATCAGTGTGTCCCAAAGCCCAAGATGACGTCTTGTTTTGTCCACAACTCAAAGATATTCAGTTCACTGTCACAGAGGAGAGAAAAAACTATAACATAAAAGCTGGAATCAGAGAATTTTGACTGAAAATGTTGAAGAAATGACCCAAACCGATTGATTATCAAAAGCGATTCATTTAATAGTCAACAACCAGTGGTGGAAGAAGTATTTAGATTCTTTACTACCACACTGTAAAAATACTCTGTTAAAAGTAAAAGTACTGCATTGAAAATGTTACCTAAGTTAAAGTATTTAAGCATCATCAGGAAAATGTACTTAAAGGATTAAAATTGAAAGTACTCAACGCAGTAAAATCCTCACATTTTAGTAACTGGAAACGATCCAAACAGCTGTGTGTTTAATGGTCTAATCATTTCAGCGGGACTTATATAATGTCGGGTAGTTTCATTTCGAATAAACTAAATGTGTTTTGTGTGCAGAAATCTTAATGTGTAAAGTAACTAAAGCTGTCACATAAATGTAGAGGAGTAAAAAGTACAATATTTCTCTCTGAAATGTAGCGGAGTACAAGTAGAAAGTGGCATGAAAAGAAAAGACAAGTACAAAATCTGAGGTACAGGTACAGTGCTTGAGTAAAGGTACTTAGTTACATTCCACCACTGTTGACAACAAATCAATTCCTCTTTGCAGCTCTAGCCTTTAATAGACAGATGTGGGATCACATCGCATTCAGAAAGGCACTACACAAGGGAAGGCACTATGTGTGGCAGGGCCAATGAAGTGTCTCGGCACACCACTGACAGGCAAAGTGTCCACCCGCTGAGACGTGTTGTTGTCCCTGCTGTGTGCAGGTCAAAGCCCTCCCTCCCGCTGCAGTCTCTCTCCACCGCTGCTCACTCGCTTCCTGTTTTTCATCTTCCTGGCACGTGACGGACCATCGTCTCTTCTTGCTTATCCTAAGAAATGTGCGAAGAAGCTTCCTGGCTTAAGACACCTGCTGTAAATATTGTGACAAACAACAGAGGGCTCTCCCAAACTCTTGACCCCCCCCCATTGGTGCGGGTCGTGACCGCGGCTGTAATTTCCAAACGGGGAGAAGTGGTTTGCCTCCATTGGCATCCTGTCAGAGTGATCAACATTTAGCACCCAGGGAGTAAGTGAATTGAGCACAAAGCTCAAAGGTCTCAGCAGCAGTGCGGCCAGCCAAATGAAGATCAATATTGTGATTGGTAAGTTCCCAACCCGGGACACATGGAGGGGCTGAAAGGACACTTATTTCCACCGTCAGCTGGGGTCATTCCCAAGATAAAGCATGCGGTCATAGAACAGTCTCTTACAGGCAGTAGATACAACGTTGTTAACACGTCAGGAAATAATCAAGATGCCAGTGTAATTAATCTGTCAGATGTTCATCATACATACTGACATTCTTTTATCTTCACTTTACTTTAAGTCCTATTTAGCATTCGTAGGCACTATATTTCACAGGACAGCTTAGACATGAAAGGGCAGGGACAGGGGGTAACGGCATGCAGCAAAGAACCCACGGCTGCTGTGTTGAGGACCGTGCCCTCTCAACATGGGGTGGGCGCACGCTCTACCAGGCGAGTACACGCTCTACCACACTGATATACGGACATTTGTGTTAATAGTAATGGTCAACTATTCTAACTTCTCCTATGAAGACACATTTTACATTATTAACAACTGTGTTTCACTATGCTGTCATTTCTTCGTCTGTTTATACAGACGAAGTATACGAAATGTCTTACTGTTTCTAAAGTCTGATGACATTTTATAGACCAACCAACTAATAAACAAACAATTAATCGAGAAAATAATGGTCAGTTGCAGCCCTAAAGCCCCTAGTATCTAATGTACCGTCATGTGGTGCTAACTTACCCAGGATCCTCAGCTGAGTCACAGCCCCATGGAGACCAAAGAACATCCAGAGTGGGCGGGAGTTGTCCACACACACCTGCATGCCCACATTGGTGCCGTTGTGGCTGAGGAGCACCTCCCCCTCCGGGTTGACCAAGAAGCCCAGGATGTCGCTGCTCTGGAGAGGCGTCGGCACCCGACACACCGCCCAGAACTCCTTCCTGTCCACCAGGGCCTCGGGGTTGTAGGGCAGGTCGCTGGGGCGCAGCACAGCCGGGTCGCAGGACGTCACGCCATAGGACAGCGAGCCCGAGCGCGCCGGGCTGGACTTGGTGACCTTGATGAAGACGGTCTCCCCGGTGCGCAGGGGCCGGTTGGTGAAGACCAGAGTGCGTTCCTCTCGCGCGTGCTCGGAGCGCGCCACCGTCTGCTCGTCCAGCGTCTTGATGTGGGCGCCGCGCAGCTGGTGGAAGTGCAGGTCACTCTCCAGGGCCGATGGCAGCAGAGAGGACTGCTGCGAGTTGAGGGAGTTCTGGGGAATGGGGCAGGCGGAGGACGGGGAGGCAGAGGCCAGGTGGAGGGTGTGGCGGTGGGAGTGATTGTGGGCGTTGCGTCCCTCCTCCTGCTGCCGGTTGAGGTCACACAGGCTGACGGACAGGCGCGAGTCGTCGGCTTCGCGGCGGAGAGAGGACGAGCGCCCCGTGGTGAAGGAGCGCGGGCGGAGGCAGTCGGGAGGAACAATCTCACTGTCTGGATAGAGAGGGGAGAGAAGAGGAAGAGGGATGGAGATGGAGAGAGAACAGCGGTTAATAGCGGTCTTACTGTGTTTTGCCTTGATTAGCAATTTGCCGAAGGCGTGTGGAGATGAAGCGTGCAGTCAGCTGAATCCCTACAATTCTGAGAAGAGCTGAATCTGCAGCCAGTCTGACATCAAGATAATGATAAAAAAAAGAGAGAGAGATTTATCTTCAGTTGCACAAGTTGAATGCATATGCAGGGTAGTTCTAATTACTCAGTGCTGGCACAAATGAGAGTGTCAGAAAGTGTGTTTAAAGATAAAGAAAATGAAAGTAAAGTCGGTCGCTCCTACATTTGCACAGTATCACTCCACTACGTCTCTAACACAGTGGCAAAAGGTTGTTACGACGGGCCCCAGTGCATGGTAGTCGTTTACACACACACACACACACACACACACACACACACACACACACACACACACACACACACACACACACACACACACACACACACATAATAATTAATAATTTCAGGGGTGCAACATTGTCTCCTTAAATAGAAATACTGCCATTTTACATTCATTACCCGGTGAGTTTCCCCTATATCCTAATGCTAAAATCAACTGTTAATCCACATTTTAAAGCAGATTTTTATGAAAATGATCTTTGTCACCTGATTCGCGGATGAGTTTTCAGCCCTCATTTAATTAAGTTGTGTTATATAGTTTATTCATAGCTTTTGTAGTTCATGGAGATGAAGCATATGAGTTTGCTTTAGATTGCTACTGACCATTTTAAAAAGAAACATGAAATCCATGACAGAGATGGGTTTGCCTTCCCGAGGGCCGTAAGTGGCACCAGCTTTTTATTTAAAGGCCCCCCTCCCCCCGCTGGCCCCTTTGCAACTGCACTGCCTGCCTTGTCTATTTAACGCCCCTGGTCTTGCAGCAAAAGTGGACACAAATACACACACAAATGACTCCAGCTCTGATAAGCTGCCCTCAGGTTGCTCACAGTCTCATCCTACGCCTCGACACGGCTGCTCAAAATAACACCTCTAAATGTGTGCTCCCTCTCTGTCCCGCCTCCCGCCCACAGGCCTGGTGGCAGGGGTAAAATTAGCCTGCTGTTCTGAGAGACCCCCCCCGCTCACTCTAATTTATTTTTCTTATTTTGCACTTTTTTTATTTAAACATGCATATGTGTATGTAGACACAAGAGACAGAGATACCACCACACAAGAGGTTATGACGATACTAAGAGTCTCAGTCAAAGCAAGAGGTGAAGGACAGCAATTGAGAGAGAAAAAGGGGGATGAGGGGAGGATGGAGGATGAAAGACAACGGACCAGCTGCTCACCGTTTCTGGAGAGTCTCTCCAGTCCGACCAGGACCTGAGAGCCTGACTCCAGATAAAGCTCTAAGTCTAAAGTCACCCTCCACCGCTAACTGTAAACCAGTGAAAACAGAGCAGCCACACCTCTCACGGTGCCCTCCCACAGCTGAAAGGGACACAAGCCAAAAGGAAGATAGATTTGTGACAGCCCTGAAGAAAGCTGACGTTTTACTGGCTGAAACAGGAACAGTTAGACCCAGCCTGATATTGGATGGTTGCTAGCTGGCTGGGGGCTGACTGTGGATGTGTCCCCCGGGCTGTAATGATATTGGATGGTTGCTAGCTGGCTGGGGGCTGACTGTGGATGTGTCCCCGGGGCTGTAATGATAGTGGATGGTTGCTAGCTGGCTGGGGGCTGACTGTGGATGTATCACCCGGGCTGTAATGATAGTGGATGGTTGCTAGCTGGCTGGGGGCTGACTGTGGATGTGTCCCCCGGGCTGTTGTCAGTTCTCATCCCGACTGAAACCTTACAGTGCCGGGAGTCTGAGGCAGAAGACGGGTGTGCTAGCTAGCTAGCTAAATTACCATTAGATTAGTTGTCTATTTATTCAGACTTGTTAACAGACTTGTTAACAGTGGTCAAAACAATCATACTAAAATAAAATAGCTGTTAAACAATGTTGTAATCTAATGTTACCCACCAAAAATTTGCTAATTTAAATACATATAGTACATTCAAGATCCAGTTAAAAAAAATTCTCGCTGCCCCCTACTGACTTCTTGCCTTGTGTGTGTGTTCATGTCTTTGTCTGTTTGTCAGCTATATTTCTATTGTATGTCTTAGCTTAAAAGAAAGACATACAATTTTTACCAAATGTATTGTAATTTTGTTATGTAAATATGTAATTTTACTTCTTAAACATTATTTTAAAGTACAATAGAATCTTTGTGTTGGATCAACCGATCCAACCGATCAATATCAATAAATATGGTCTCTGTTGTATAACGGTGTTGCAAACTGGGATGTAATCAATGACAAAACGATGCCATGTGGCAGAAAAAAAGTCATTGCACGTTTTTTAATGCATGATTTATGTGAGCAGAACAACTGACATTCATACACACCCTCACGCACCGCCGGCCTTAGACAACATTTTTTATTTGCATGTAGAGCGAGGAAGTGAGAGCTGATCACAAGTAGTCACTCAGGACTAAAGCTCGGTGTCGCTCAAACAATTCTGAAACCTGTACAGACAACATCATGACTTAGATACCAGTTCCTGATCGATACCAATTTTATAAAATCCATTTAAACAAAAATAAAATACAACATTATGACTTTTAGTTCTTTTAGCTCCAACTATTTGAGCCCTGTCTTTATGGTAACATGGTGTTGTTCCTGTGTGTCTCTAACGTTAGACAGCCAAGAAAGAAACATGCTGCATGGTTATTGGCTCACTGATGCCAGGTAGTGAAACTTGGTATTCGATGATAAGGCATTTTTCAATACGCGATACTAAGAAGGCATTTCGGTCTGTGCCTTAAAAAACACAATCAGGCGGGTGTTTGGTATCGGGAGGCAGTGGTACCTTGAAGATACTTTAATTAGGCAATGGTTAGGGTTAAGGTTGGGGTTAGGTACCTTGAAGTCAACACTGGGGGCTTAAAACACCACTGAGAAATCGGGACCCATGCCTACTCAAGACGCATTTGGAGACCCTTTCTACTGCCAGCTGGGAGCACACGTACGCAGAGCTGTCCACTTGTGATCAGATTACTCAGGACAGATGTTAAAACCAGGTCAGAACTCTTCCTTAGAATATACAGTACAGCCCAAAGGTTTGGTTACACCTTCTCATTCAATGCATTTCCTTTATTTTCATGACTATTTACATTGTAGATTCTCACTGAAGGCATCAAAACTATGAATGAACACATATGGAATTATGTACTTAACAAAACTGTGTGAAATAACTTAACTCATAAATAGGTCTTATATTTAGATTCCTCAAAGTAGCCACCCTTTGCTTTTTTGATAGCGCTGCAAACCCTTGGTGTTCTCTCAATGAGCTTCATGAGGTAGTCACCTGAAATGGTTTCCACTTCACAGGTGTGCCTTGTCAAGGTTAATTAGTGGAATTTCTTGCCTTATTAATGGAGTTGGGACCATCAGTTGTGTTGTGCAGAAGTCAGGTTGATACACAGCCGACAGCCCTGTTGGACAATATATGTTCATTCATAGTTTTGATGCCTTCAATGTGAATCTACAATGTAAATAGTCATAAAAATAAAGAAAACGCATTGAATGAAAAGGTAAGCGAGTTTCTCAGTGTCTGATCCCCTTTCCAGTGACATGTCTGCTTTTCTGCATCACCACGGAATTGCTGTCTGATGAGCCCCTCGCTCTCTGTAAAGCTGTGATTGGTATCTATTGCCGCCCGCTCAAAGTCATGTCAGGCGTCAATTAATGTTAGCTGCTAACCCACAGCTTTACGACGCTCTCTGATTATCCTAATTGATTTTTCAGAGAGGAAATAAAACTGTGAGGACACAGGGCAGCTCCCAGAGACTGCTTATCAACCATTAAACACCTCTCTGCTCAGAAGCGTGCAGCAGTTAACTGTGTCCCAGAGGCCAGCCGACGATGACTAGCACGCCAGCTCGGATTTCATCTACCATTTCCTCTGCTATCGAAGGCCTCGCAGCCTCCATGAAAACCCACGCCACAACTAAGAGCAGTGTTGGAATGTCACAAAGTACAAATGCTTTGTTACTGTACTTGACTATTTGGGAATTGTTGGAATTGTTGAGCTTTTGTAAAATACAGAGTGTGGTCTAGACACTATTTGGCGATAACTCTTGTTATGATTTGATACTGTATATAAAATTGAATTGAACTAGAATCCTTGCGTATCACTACTTTTTGTGTAATTTACATTTCTAGAAATGTTTACTTTCACTCCACTATATTTCCTAAATAAAATACATACTTTTCCTCCGATACACTTCCCCTAAGCATCTGTTACACTGGAAGAAAGCAGGTTTGGCCAATCACTGCTAATAGTTTGCAAGTTAATGCATGCTCCATTGCAAATTAGTGACCTAATACCTGTTCTGTTGCCAAGCGCCAACACCATCGGCCAAAACTAAAGACAAAGGGGAGGAAGCGTAATAACAGATAGCATCATGGAATCACCTACTGCCAACGCAACTGACAATGTGCACCCACGACAGTGGTGAGCAGGGGGGTGATGATGAAGATCACGTTACAACCCTGGAGCCATATTCGGAAGATATGTTTTCCTACTTTGGAGTAACAGATTGTTCCTCACAAAATAATGAATAAATGTTTTCTCTCTGTTGATGTCAGACTTTGAATTCACGCTTTAAGGTGTGGAATTCCTGAATATTATGCTTTGCTATAATGTCTTTTATAATCAAAGCTTGTTATTTTACTTTTACTTCTAATAAGAAAGTACATTTAGTATCAGAACATTACTTCTACCAAAGTCATTTTTGGGTACTTACTCTCAGGTATTGCTTTTCACTTTATACTAGACGGACTAAGAGGACATGCTGTGGAAATGAACAGAGCCTGACGTATGGCTGTTGAATTGTAATTGAACAGCTCAATCTGCCATGTAGTCCATTTCCTGATTATATTCCATTTCTTCGGACAGAGAGCCATTTGCTGAACGGAGGCCTTTAATGAAGTCAGGTCAGAATGAAACCCTAATGGGGCCCAGGCTCGCTGATGACTAGGGAAGGCCTCTCCTGTGGCCATGGGCAGAGGAGCAGGCATGATAACTGCTACAACCACAAAGTGATTGTGATGCCCGAGCCAGCGTCCACCCACTCGCTCCGAGTTATTGGGGGGGGGGGGATTTGAATGACATCACCAAATGTAATTGTATGTGTGGCTCTTTCAAAGCTGGCCGTTTCTCTGCTGCCCATCATTTAGCTCCATCCTAAATTGGATTACGATGGGACAGACTTTGTTGCAAGACCTCTGGGACACGCGGGCGTACCGGAGCTGCTGAGAGGATGATGACATGTCTCGGGGGATAACAGCAGATGGAAGAGAGAGCAGAGAGGAGAGGTAAAGCCACAGAGGGAGGGAGGGATGGCGGACTGTGACAATGCTGGATTTATGTTGAAAGGAGTCGGGCCCAGGCTTCCAAACAGGCGCAAATCATCTCTCTCTCTCTCTCTCTCTCTCTCTCTCTCTCTCTCTCTCTCTCTCTCTCTGCTCTAACTCAACCGCAGAATGTGTGAACACAAATTCACACACACAGTAAATTGATTCCTTTCAAAAAACATGTCTTTTATCAGCCACTTTCAAAAAACTCCTCAGAGGGGTTTATGTTCCTTTTTATATCCTCTCCCTTTTTCCTATCACTTGCTCACTTTTCAAAGAGTAGTCATTTCAAACCTGTATTGGATCACCATTTATTCTCCTTTTTGCCTTTTTTTTTTTTCTTCATCAAAGGCTGGTGAGATGGAGGAACTGTGTGTGTTGTTAATGCTTGCTGTTAGCGTGGAGGACAGAAAGAGGAATGAAAGGACTGTAGATCATTTACCATGAATTTGAAAAAGCTTGTGTGTGTGTTTGTGTTGGTGTGCACATGTGTGTATCCGCATCCGTTTGTGACCTCACCAGCTGCTGCCCGCTAATCATGGTGCACCTGCGTTTTTTAGCTACATACAATCCCTTTGTCCTATTGGTCCCTTTCAAATCCACCACTCACAGATGATCTCTGCCATTGGCCAAGACCAAAAATATTTTTCCTTTGAAAGCAGCATTAACCAGTGTGTGTGTGTGTGTGTGTGTGTGTGTGTGTGTGTGTGTGTGTGTGTGTTCACGTCTCACTCATGTAGGAGGACATTGTAGTGGGGCCATGGTACGATGCAGCTGCTGACACTGAGTCTGAAGGGGTTGGTGGTGGTGGTGGGGGTAATTCATCACCTGATTCGTGAATTTTAAATCAAATCTAGCACTAGTCGGACTGTGAAATCATTGAAATTATGCAGGGGAGCATGAGAGTTATGGGTCAGCTCTTTCATTGGACTTATTCACAATTTATAAAAACCCATTTGGATTGCCCGGCTTCTCCTTGGGAGTGTTTTTGATTAGAATAATTACGCACCTGTTGGGCTAATCCATCGCAAACACACGGGAGGGAGAAATGGCAGCGTGTCTATTTTAACCCCGCACAGGCATTGGCTTTCACTGTAAATGTTTTAGATTAAGGGAATAGCCACAAAGCAGGTTAGCTAATGCTGTGCATGGGGAGGAGGATGGAGGCAGAGGTTGGCTTAGTGGCTTTGCTAGGGAACGTGCAAGGGGTTTGAGCCAGTGTGTGTGTGTGTGTGTGGGGGGGTGGGGGAGTGATAGAGAGAGAGAGAGAGATATACTCTGTCTCATGCACACAATCTCTATCTCACAAGGCTTATCTTTATCCGCAGTCTCTGGAGGGTTTCATCTAATGTCAGCAAAGGTGAAAATAGAGAGCTGGCTTGAGGAAGAGAAATTGAAAATGGAGATAGGAGAAGAAACAAGAAAAAAGGAGAAGAAACAAAGAGAGGAGAGGAGGTTAAAGGGAAGGGTTTGAATATAAGAAGGCAGAGGGTAGAGATGGATATCCAGAGAGATTTTGCACTCCCCAGATAGGAGACAGCACAGGGTCTTTGAGGGAGAAAGAGGCAGCGTATAGCGTACAGCATCTCTGACCGACCCCGGGATTAGAAATGCAAACTGACCGACCAAGCGAGTGAGGGGCCGAGGTATGAAACTGCAAAGGGAGAGCAAGGGGGAGGATTGTAGGAAAGAGAGATGGAGTCAGTGGGGTCTTTGTACTAGATGTTTGGGATGTTCTTTATTGCCTGGCGTTGGCCCAATCCTGTCCGTGATCGGCCTGGGCAGCTTTGAACCCAGGGCTTTTGGAAAGAGCAGCCGGCTCCTGGGGCGACACATGGCCATAACAAAGAGCCAGGCAAAGTGCCCGGCAAGTCACAAAAGCCCTGTCCCTTGGGTCATGGGCAGAATTCAGCATGTGCCGCCCAGTATCTGCCAATCAGCATGCCAGGACCTTAGCGTTAATAACCTCCATCATTAGGTTCTTACATCAAAGCCCTCCCTGTTTTATCCCGGTGCTCATGCACAGGGGAAGGCTGATATGAGGTTAATTATGTATTACTGGGAGAAGACTGACACCCTCCACACATACATGGCCAGCCCTTTGTTAGGGTTCAAACCCTATGTTTGTCTGTTTCAGTTATTTGTTGTCTGCCGCGCTGATTCAAATTCAATTTGCCGTAAGCTGGAATGAGCTAGAAACGTGAAACTTGGGGGAATAACTGGAAATGGTGTTCATGTGCTTTTGTAGAAAAATGAACCCAGTCGGAAACATGGTGGCGCTGTAATTAAGGCTTCAAAATGCAAACTTTGAAAGGCCACGCTCCCCACACAGGTGCAGCTTAATGTGCTCTACAAAAAGGACCATTAAGGTGCGCCCAGAAAATGTTTCCGCCATTTTGAATTTTTTGAAAAGCCCATTTTTGAGATCTCCTCCTACACCGTAGCTCCGATTGCCACCACGTTTTCAGTGAATCATCAATGGATCAAGCTTATTACAAGTAGTACAAAGCATGTCCATATCTCAATTATTTTTTAAGGTATTGACCAATGAACTTCGAAAGGGGCGTGGCTCTGGACATAAATGGACATCATCATCATAAAACTCACAGGGTGTGTTCAGATATACCTAGACAGTCTTATATACATACGCCACTAGGGGGCGCGACAAGCGCAAGATAGGTGAGTGGCATTACACACATTTTGCTATAAATCACATATTCATTGTCCAGTCAACACAAATCTCTCAGGGTATGTCCTCATAAGTACCTGAACCACGTCATTCAAATTGACCACTAGGGGGCGCTTTAAATGCACAATAACTGGACATGGAATGACACAAATCAAGGTTTGAGCATGGAATCGCAGCTTGCGGCTTTATTAGCAGATGTATTTGTGTTGGTCAGCTGCTTTTCTCAAATGGCCATGAGCTGGACTGAGCTCCATATCACACTGAATTGAAAATAAATGTTTTTGACAAATCAGTTGGAGGCATTTTAAACAAAATGCAATGTTAGTCCAATTGTTACAAAGCTTGCAGGGTATGTTTTAGGACGACGTTGGACCACATGTGGGAAATTACTTCGAAGTCGCTATTGAGAAAAAAAAGGTTTGAAACCGCAAATCGCCGCTTGCGGCTATATTTATCATTTATATTTATTGAAAATGGAGCTAGTGACTAGTGCTGGGTTAAAATAATCGTTTTCCCAATTAAAGTGCATCTTTGTTTGAATGATACGATTTCAATTAATAAAATGTGGAAGTCAATCTTTTAATGAATGCATTTTGCCATATATGTACAGTATAAGGGCATCTTGTGACACACAGGGCTTTCAAGCAGATGACCCGGAAGAAGTTAAGGGCAACCATAAGACTTTCACCCAGGAATCGGGTGTTCGTGTACCGGGAGTACTACAAACCCCAATTCCAATGAAGTTGGGACGTCAAATGGAAATAAAAACAGAATACGATGATTTGCTAATCCTTTTTAACCTATAGTTAATTGATTACACTACAAAGACAATATATTTAATATTGAAAAACTACTGTTTGCAAATTTTCACTCATGTGGAATTTGATGCCTGTAACACGTTCCAAAATATCTGTGACAGGGGTAAAAAAAGACTGGGAAAGTGGAAAGCTGATGAACAGGTTAATTGGTCAGGATTGGGTATAACAGAAGCTAGAGGCCTACCGATAAAGGATTTTTAAGGCCAATACGATACAAATATTTGGTTATTTAAAAATCTCATATTCCGATATATCGGCCAATACAGTGGTGTGAAAAAGTGTTTGCCCCCTTCCTCATTTCCTGTTCCTTTGCATGTTTGTCACACTTAAGTGTTTCGGAACATCAAACCAATTTAAACAATAGTCAAGGACAACACAAGTAAACACAAAATGCAATTTGGAAATGAAGGTGTTTATTATTAAAGGTGAAAAAAATCCAAACCATCATGGCCCTGTGTGAAAAAATGATTGCCCCCTTTGTTAAAACATACTATAACTGTGGTTGTCCACACCTAAGTTCAATTTCTCTAGCCACACCCAGGCCTGATTATTGCCACACCTGTTCACAATCAAGGCATCACTTAAATAGGAGCTGCTTGACACAGTAAGGTCCACCAGAAGATTCTTAAAAGCTACACATCATGCCGAGACCCAAAGAAATTCAGGAACAATTGAGAAAGAAAGTAATTGAGATCTATCAGTCTGGAAAGGGTTACAAAGCCATTTCCAAAGCTTTGGGAATCCAGCGAACCACAGTGAGAACCATTATCCACAAATGGCGAAGACATGGAACAGTGGTGAACCTTCCCAGGAGTGGCCGGCCGCCCAAAATTACCCCAAGAGCGCAGCGACGACTCATCCAAGAGGTCACAAAAGACCCCACAACAACGTCCAAAGAACTGCAGGCCTCACTTGCCTCAGTTAAGGTCAGCGTTCATGCCTCCACCATCAGGAAAAGACTGGGCAAAAATGGCCTGCATGGCAGAGTTCCAAGGAGAAAACCACTGCTGAGCAAACAGAACATCAAAGCTCGTCTCAATTTCTCCACAACACATCTTGATGATCCCCAAGACTTTTGGGACAACATTCTGTGGACCGATGAGACAAAAGTGGAACTCTTTGGAAGGTGTGTGTCCAAGTATATCTGGCGTAGAAGGAACACTGCATTTCATAAAAAGAACATTATACCAACAGTAAAATATGGTGGTGGTAGTGTGATGGTCTGGGGATGTTTTGCTGTTTTGCTGCTTCAGGACCTGGAAGACTTGCCGTGATAAAAGGAACTATGAATTCTGCTGTCTACCAAGAGATCCTGAAGGAGAATGTCCGACCATCTGTTCGTGTACTCAAGCTGAAACAAACTTGGGTTCTGCAGCAGGACAATGATCCTAAATACACCAGCAAGTCCACCACCGAATGGCTGAAGAAAAACCAAATGAAGACTTTGGAGTGGCCTAGCCAAAGTCCTGACCTGAATCCTATTGAGATGTTGTGGTATGACCTTAAAAAGGCCGTTCATGCTCGAAAACTCTCTAATGTAACTGAATTAGGACAATTCTGCAAAGATGAGTGGGCCAAAATTCCTCCAGGACGCTGTAAAAGCCTCATTGCACATTATCGCAAACGCTTGGTTGCAGTTGTTGCTGCTAAGGGTGGCCCAACCAGTTATTAGGTTTAGGGGGCAATCACTTTTTCACACAGGGCCATGATGGTTTGGATTTTTTTTCACCTTTAATAATAAACACCTTCATTTACAAATTGCATTTTGTGTTTACTTGTGTTGTCCTTGACTATTGTTTAAGTTGGTTTGATGTTCCGAAACACTTAAGTGTGACAAACATGCAAAGGAACAGGAAATGAGGAAGGGGGCAAACACTTTTTCACACCACTGTATATATTTTTAAAAATCCAAATACGCTTAAATAAACAAAGAGATTTCCCTAACATTAGTTATTTGTAGTTATTTATGAGTTCTCACTATAATAATAATAATAATAATAATAATTTGTTTTGTCACAACAGAACAGGAACATCAAAATATATTAAAGCTCTGATAAATAAAAATCAAACTTAAGATGTGAATCTTAAGTTTGTTCTTATTATTGAATAAAAACACAATAATAAAATAAAAAAAAATAAAATCAAGTGTTGCCAACAAGGACAAAAACCGAAGCAAAGCCATATATCAACCACACCCAGAAACGCTGCCGGCTTCTCAGGGCCCGAGCTTCTCAGGGACTGATGCAAGGAGGAAAAGTCCACATTTCAAATTGTTTTTGGAAATCGTGGACCCCATGTCCCTCGTGGCAACGAGGAAAAGAACCATCCAGATTGTTATCAAAAGCCAGCATCTGTATGGGGTAATTAACATGGTATAGTTGTTTTTACAAGAATGTTCCTCAACATAGTAACTCTACTCACTGGCTGTAGTCCACTATATGGTCTTAAATGTTGGAACATTAATCCTGTTAAGTAAAAAGTACTATTTCACATTATTATATATAGGTACTGTAACATAAATTTCCCAAATTAGATTAGGGAAATTTGAGTTACAAGTGAATTGTAATCGAATCGGGACCTTGAGAATTGAAATCAAAACAATTCAGGACAATCATTGGAGATATTCATCCCTTGCTGTGAATATGAAAGCTGTTGCTGTGACAACCACACAGAAGTGTCACTCAATTTGGAGCCTTTTGCATCTCTCAGCCCATTGTTTTGGTTTTAAGGCCCACATTTTTACGGTTTTGGTTTAGTCCCACCGCTCTCAGAGATAAGCTCGGATGAATCCACAGTGCACTAGAACGGACCACCAAAATAGCAGACAGACAGACAGACAGGCAGACAGGCAGACGGTAAACACCGTGGAGCATTCGTCAGTTAGAGAGCCAAATATTTCCCTCAGGAGCCGGTGGAGATTAAACCACGGCTAAAAGGAGAGAGTAAATACTGGACTTACATTTGTTGGGTGGCTAAACAACCGACTGCAAATGAATGCTAATGTTGCTCTGTAACTGATGTGGAAATAGGAAACTAGTTGCAAACACATTAGCCATATCTACTTCAAAGTTCAGTATACTGTATGTCAATGTTGTAATAACAGCTTGTTGTGCTGCCTCAGAGGCAGAAACCCCAATTACTATTATTTTTGAAATATAATCTCAGATAGCATGCCAACTTGGGTTTCACTTTCAAGTCAGTGGCAATCATCTCTATGAGTAATATTTGCATTACGCACACCGATGTAATTACTGAGATTTTGCACAACAGCCATATCAGGCAGGTTCTAAACAAGAGTTGAGATACTTTATCCAGTTTAGGCCTGCAACTAATGAATATTTTCATTAAAAAATTATAATTTCTTGATTAATTGATTAAGAAACGTGAAATTATTTAGTGAAAGAATACCAGTTTGTCAGAGGTTATGGCCGTGTCTTCTACCAGAGAATGTCGCAAAACAATTAATTGACAAAAAAAAAGTAATTTCCGCTTTATTTTCTGTTGATTGACTAACCGTAGCAACTCTAACCTTGTTTTGGAGGTAAAAGAACTCAGGTGAGCCTGACCCAAATGTTCTAAATATCAGGAAGATGAACCAGGGATTCGGCCTGTAAACAACAGATGCTTTAGGTATATTTACGGTTTTCTTTTCCAAAGTTGTTGGTGTAAAACCTGTAGGACCATCTGCTTTCTCATTTTACCTGACCAATCACACTTCTTTTTATTGATGTTGCAGTGTTCAAATATTATAGGATTTGAAGGTGGCCGAAACTAAGAAAATATGACCCCAGTTATAATAAAGTGGAATTATCTTTAAAATAGGAGCATAATCCCAGCACTTGACTAACATGACTGCGTTATTTTTGAATCAGGCGTGGTCATCCACTTGCTTGAACTGTGTCATAAAGCAGGGGTCTTTTAAGTTTTTTAAGCCAAGGACCCCTTAACTGAAAGAGAGACAGAGCAGGGACCCCCTACTATATATATTGTATAATATGAAGTTGCATATTAAACTGGACCTACAATAACATGTGGGGTGGCTTGAAGCCTCAAGACATACATATTTAGTGCATATAACACTAAGCTATTAAAAAATAATTGTTGGCATGATTTTTTTAATTATGTTTTAATGTTAAACACACATGTGGCACAGTGAATCCTAAAGCCCAGTTCAGACCAAAGACTCACTACGAGACAAGTGTAAACTTGAAACTACGTCGGTCTGCAGCGTTGTAAAATCTGCCAGTTCACACCAATTAATTAGACAAGACGAGATGGTGTATCATCTCCATAGCAACGCCTCTTTGCACTTCCGTCCTAACTTCCAATTTCCAGGCTTTTTGTAGCTGAATATATAATTTGTTTCAGCTATTACTCTGGAGTGTAGTCTAGACCTACTCTATCTGTAAAGTGTCTTGAGATAACTCTTGTTATGAATTGATACTATAAATAAAATTGAATTGAATTAAATATGAATGCGGGTAACGTGAGCGATAGTGAGATGCTTGCTACAGTGACACTTCTAGTGATGAATCGGCAAAAACCCGTTTTATTTCACTTTTTCAGAGTCATGGCATTGTCCTAGGCGCTCCCTCTCTTTAATCCCTCTCTAGCTCACTCCACCATGCGTGCCTGTGGCTTCACTGAACATCACACTGTGAACTCAGTACAATTACTTCTTTTGAGCATGAGAGAGACACATAGTTGAGCAAAAACAGGAAACTCTACATCAATCTTGACAAGTTACCTCAAGTTTACCCCCATTACAAAGCTATCTGTTGGATCTCTCCCTACTGATAAAGTTCTAAATGGAATTATTCCACTCATGTCTTCTGATCGGTTTCTTTGAAGAGGAATTTACTGAACTGGACTATCCAGCCAAGGTACAACAAGGTTCTTCTTGGCCTTTTGAGCTCTCTGACCAACATCCGTCACAAATTAAATGTAGCAACCTTTCAGCCAAGAAACACAACGTTGCTTTGCTTGATGCATCGAGGTCTTTACAACACTTAACTACGTTCCCTAAATGAGTAAAAAAATTTTTTTTTAAATCAGATTTACACCATCTTTTCTGCTTTGTGTATTTTCATTGGAGGGTGTGTGTGGAGCATCAGGATTTGGTAAGTACTGCTATTAACTGGGAGGCTGAGGCCTGCCAAGTCAAACACCAGTGCCAGTCAAGTGCGCCAATAATCAAATCACCATTTCACTGAAAGGTTTCTCCCAGAAGTATGGGAGCCCTGGTCTGCCTCTCTCTCTGCGCTGGATAACACAACAAACGTTCTTAATAGACTTCTGTCATTCCAGATGACTTCATGTTAGTGGAGTCCTAGGAGTGGAGCCAGAGCATAGTGCGGAGAGAGCCAAAGCACACCCAGTTACAAAAAGTGCAAAATCACAAGTATTCGAGAAGTTCTGAGCTATTTAATTTTTCTAAAACTTTTCCTGAACGTATACTTTGTATTGTATCCTTAGAAAACCTGCTATATTTCTTAATTATACAATTCTAGAATCCAGTAACATTTATAAAGTGTTTGTTTTTCTCAACACTTTGGGACTTTCATAATTACAGTTGGGTTTAAATTCCTCTCATCTCGTCCCTTGCTAAGTTCTTCTAATTGTCCTTAGATATTCAGCAAGTATTTCATGGTAATTAGTCTCTGTGTAGCCGTGGGCTAAAGAAAATGACGTGGGAAGGGAAAAGCAAACCAAATTATACCACTGATGAAGGTTGTGCTAATCCACTCAAACACTATGCTGTTCTCCCAACCCAATTCTATACACTACTTATTCTAATTATTGTTAAAGGGTAACAACCTACCTAACCGACCCTATTTTTCTATGTTTTTGTGTGACTGATTGGTCCAGTATTAAGTGAGACGCCTGCAGCAGGCAGTGGGGAAACAACCTACAACCTGTAAAGTTAATGGGCAATTGCGCACCTTCCAATTTAAGTCCACAAAACATATTTGTTTTGCAACAGGCAGGCTCAGATTATTATTTAAGTGTCTGACAACATAATGGAAAGGATCCCAACAGAGACACATTTTTGTTAAAGACTAAGATCCTTTTAGTTTAACATGAAACAGCCCTGAAATCGCTATTGCCAAACCCACTAGACTCCATTCAAATAAACAGTATATTTATCATCGTAAAAGACACGTCATTCAAAGTTGACAGAAACTATGTAAACCTATCAAAAACTATTGGTTCATCTTTCCATTGTCCCAACAATCACCACTCTGGTCTGGTTGAAATAAACCCTTAATTCACCCATGTACATGTAGAAACATGCTGGCTCTATACACACTAAAAGTAGTGATTATTTAATATTGGCATTGGCAATCGGAGATGTTTAACAAAAAGGAGCTTACTCTTTACCAAAAACATCTCTCTCTGTTAAGATCCTTTCCATAATGTTGTCAGACAACAACAAATCAAGAGTTCCAATGTCAGTGACAACAACAGCACTTTTAGTGGACGGGAATTAACAATGCGCATTTGCCACTTCACGACTGCCGGTTACAGCGTTCTCGCTCAATATGGGACCAATTTCAAAGATTTTTGTTCACAATAGTCACTTAGACACCAGTGTATGGGGAAAAAGGGCAAGATTGAAGAAAAAGAAAAACACTATCATTAACTTTTAAATGGAAATGCTGCATTTCATTAAAAAAAATAAAATAAAAAACTGTCTGGTCACCATTTCCTACACTTGAAACACCAGTAGGGGAAACCTGTGAACACATGCAGGTGGAAGCTGATCTTGGACCAGGCCAGCTGGTAAGCTACATGAGAACTCATGGCGGATGTCATTTCTATCAGCGATGGCATTCTTCCCTTATGCCTTGCCAACGCTGACATGTTGTGGGATGTTCAAACAGGGAGACCCTGCCTCGCGAGCTGACGCTGTCAGAGATAAGCTAGCTCTTTTCAGACACGTCTTGGGGAAGACAAAGAGTCGGCTCCTGCCGCGCCTTCATCCATCAAGCCTTCACACATCGTTTTACTCTCGCTGAAGCACTTCAGTTTCCAGGGTCCACATCTGTCGTCTTTACACAAAAGCACATTAGTACAATTAACGCTGATTTGTCGTGCAAAATGAACGCATGAATGGCAGAGAGGAGGAGGTTGTTGCATCATATATAAATTGATACATCAAAGAAAGAGCACATTGCTTTAAGTGTCAGATCCTGCCTGTAAGAAACCTGCATTCTGTTTTCTGGTTGATTTGATGAACGAAATTAGTTTTTTATTCATTTTAGTTTTAACTTTTGGATTTCATATTAGTTTTGTTTTAGTTAGTTAGTTTCCTTTCAGTTTTACAGTAGTTTAGTTAGTTTGTTTTCGTCAGGGCCAGGTATAATCAGGTATCTCGGAAGTATGTAGTGACATATTCATACAAAACACAGGGTTGGACAATAGCCATGATGTGTCTGATGTGAAGCAGTTAGCATCATCTCATGTTTAAATCGGTTCAGTTTCTGGGGTTCAATGTAACAATGAGTTGACAAACCCTATAACCCTGCTATGCAAATAATCTAGTGACAGCAAACATTGTCGCTCCCTAAAGATGCAACGGGAAATCAATCACATGTCAAGAGCATCGGTGTAATTCAATCCATCACCCGACGACAATCTTTCTTAACGCTGCAGGCGTCAGAAGCTCTTCAGTGTTTCCACCCCGCAGTGTACATGCAGTTTTCCTGATAGACTGCAGGCAGAGCCTCTCTTCCAGGACACCACGTTTTCTATGAACTAAATTAACTGCCTTGCTACTTTGAGGTGACAGCGAGATTGGCAAAGCCCCTTCTCTGCATCCGCCTGGCTGAAAGGTGTTAGCAGCCTTGAGGCTTTGCAATCAGATTTTATTCTCTCGTCCTCCAGGGAAGTCCCACACGGGGCCCCCTCTTGATTAAAGCTCCACTGTGACTGACTCATACAATCTGAGTCCTGCTAGCTTCACAAACAGCTGGAATTACTCAGTAAATCAGCCTTCTTCCCGATGTCAAGTAAAGTTCTGCCGTGTGCATGTGTGTGTGTGCATGTGTGTGTACATAACGAGAGTGACAGCTAACCTTAGGAACTGGGACGTGTCTATATATTAAACAACTTTTTCAGGCTTGTTGGATTTCAAGCCTGTGGGGACAGCTTCAGTCTGGCTTAAAGATTATCCTGCCAAAGCGCCGCAATATTGTATTTGCCCAAGTCAAGGCCAGGTGCAGTCAATCACCTGCTACCTTGGGGCACCTAAGCAGAGACGTGTGTGTGTGTGTGTGTGTGTGTATGACGGAAAGGTGTGTCACATGTTTGTTGAGTAACCATACAGATGTTTGTCTTTTTTTTATCTGTAATCTAATCTGTTGATAGTTGGAGCGGACGATGCAGGAACGGTTTTATCTTATCTCATCTTTTCTTTGTGGCAGAAGCATAGAAATGGATTGTGTCCAAGTACACTCTCCTACATGCATGTGTTTATGCAGTCACTGTATATGCCCCATCTTTTTTTCCTGTCTCGGCTTGGTTAGCAGGTTGAAGGCTGGGAGGAGGAAACTCTGACAGCATTGCTGTCATCGTGCTCACAGGCTTGTTCCTGTCATGTATGATGTATCCCCCCTGTTGAATCCTGTGGGCTGGATTTATCACATTATACCGCTCTTATTCCAATCTTTCTACATCAAAGCCGTTCCAAATGTCGCCCAGGGTCAACCTTCCCTCAGTTGCTGACCAGAGGATACATCGAAACATACAGAGCAAAGACGTTGCTCTGAACACATTCTAAGATAGTTCAAAAACATTAAAGCAGCTTTAATCAACACATGAATATTAACCCTCTGAGGGCTTTTTTAGAGCTTCTTGAATTCTCCTTTTAAGAATATCTGCGTATAACCTGGATTTCCAATAAACATGTTCAGAACAGGCTTTCTGTAAAGTGATGCCCAAAATGGTTCCAGAGCAATGTATAAAGAGACAACTGGGCCCTAACATAGTTTTTTTCAAATCTCTTGTGAAAACCAAATTGTTTTGGTGCTTGAGATTAGTTTTCAAAAGTCTTGGGTTCAGATGAATAGTATAATATAAGTAAAATAGCAAATAAATGTCTAAAATGAAATTTTTAGTATTTTTGGAGGAGTGTTATCAAACATTGCTTGGACTCGCCGGTGCGTCTTTTGTCTTCAGAGGGTTAACAATGAATGGCCATCACTGATTACCTGATTTCAAATGCTAATTATTGACATAATCCAATTAAAGCTACACTAATCAATATTTTAAAATGGGTCAAATGCCTATGTGCAACGTACAACGGATCACTTGCAGAGACAAACTTACAGAGGATTAAAACCCTATTGCAGTGTTTTGGAGCGTTTTAGCGTCTTTAATGTCATTGTTTTGGTTCCCTCTTACTCTAACAGCAGGCAGCTGTTCTCAGTGAAAAAGCTCAGAAAAACCCACTGTACTAAATATCCAGCAGCAAACAACCAACAGCGGGTGACAGCTGAATATGAAGCATTTTATTGCCCAAAGAGAGGTGTTTTTTTTAAGAAGGTGGAAAACCAAACAGAGCTAAAAGCAAAGTGAGTATTGGACCCTAACACAACGCCAAACGAATGGTCATATTGCTCAAAGTCTGCTGGATGTGTAAATAGGCCGCTATTCAGCATATCAACAGTGACAACACAGTGTTGTGTTTACAGCTTGCCTCTGCTTATAGTTTATAGTTTTCAACCATTACGTAACATAGGACGCTTATACACCTGTGCACCTGCATGGTGGAGGCTAGAGAGAGGGGACGAGTTTGGGTTTTTGCACTTTCAAATTTATTGCAGTTTCATCACGGTTTTCCACATCTATTCCATTTTTGCAGTATTTTTCAGGCAACTGGAATAAATCTTTGAAAGCTTGTCTTGGAGTGGATCATACAGTCATACAGGTGATTGTTCCATGACTCAGCCTCTCGGTGGCTCATGGAGGTTGCAGAGAAGTCGCTACAATTTGTCCAAAGAGGAAAAAAAGATCAGTTTAATGAAGTTACGGGTGTTTAAAGAGGCAGTTCACCCCCAAAATTAAAAGACCTATTTGTCCTCTTACCTGTAGTGCTATTTATCAGTCTAGATTGTTTTGTTTTTGTGCACTGGGTAACTTACAGCCAGTATACATCCGGCAACTGTATCGCCACACAGAAGGAAGCGTACTCAGAGTGAGATTTTGAAACAAATGGCATCCTCCTCGGCTGAGCTGTAGTTCTGTGCTTCCTTCTGCATGGTGATAGCCTGCGCAGGTGTAGTTTCGGTAGAAAGAAAATAGATGACACGGAACTGCTCACAACCAGGTCAGATGATTATCTTGAGTAACCGGGTCATGATTTCTGTTGAGTTTTTTGGCAATTGGAACACCCAAAGCCGAGTGCCAGCTAGTTCCATTATATTGGAAAGAAGGCAGACATGTCTACGGCCGATATCTCTAAACACTAGGAACTCACACCAAAACTAACTAGATTGATAGATAACACGACATGTAAGAGGGACAAAATATACATTTTTGATTTGGGGGTAAACCGTCTCCATAAAGGTGTTCCCTGCAACACACTCTCTCTCCCATCCCGTAAAATATGGACGCTTGGGCATATGCCGTTGACTTTGTTAGTGATGTTAAAGGTCTCCTTTGGCATCATATCACTCACACTGTACAACGCTCTTATTGGCTATATTAGCCCTCCTACACAAGCTGGACTGCGGTCATAACATCTACATCTTACAACTTCTTCCCTGTTATATATTGTTCTTATTCAATCAGTCAGTTCATAGGTTATTATGTTTATGTGTAGTAGTCATAGTTAATATTTGATCAGTCCCTGCACTGTTCACCATTGCACACAGTCTACCATAGTACCAAATTTCCTTCAGGTTGAATAAAGTATCTATCTATCTATCTATCTATCTATCTATCTATCTATCTATCTATCTATCTATCTATCTATCTATCTATCTATCTATAGACGCAGGCTCTGGGTCTGGACGTCATGCGGCACAAGAACAGGACAGTTAGGCTTAGGAAAAAATGGTGGGTGGGGGTTATTAAATATCATTTTCAGTGACACGTAACACAAGAACGGGACACAAACCCTGGACTCCTGGGTGAAAGTCAGATACATTTGTGCTTATTGTAAAGACCAAAACAACCAAATTGTGTGTGTTGCGCTTAGTAACTCCAATCAAGTCATTCTTAAATCCCTCTTCTAGAGCTGTCATTTTTATGTACAATATGGGTTCTAGTAAGCTCCACATTAAAAACAAAAAGGATGAAATGAATTTTCTGTGGGTTGGTAGAGCTCCTGTGAGAAGACCCGCCTTCTACTTGTCTAACCGTTAGTCACGCTAAAGCATAGCAGCCAACGTGTTCATAAAAAAAAAACTATACCTAATATATAACGACTGTGAGCTGACAATACACAGGAGACGTTAAATAAAATGGATGGCACAACATAAGCTCCATAATGCAACAGCTGGACAGAAAAGCATATGAACACGGTTTCTGCAGGTTTTACCAAGTCAACTTTCAAATCTGGTCAGTCCCTCGAGGATTTCGTTTTTTTTTTTTTTTTTATTGTTCCGGGCCAAAATGCCTAATGTTGCTTGAGCTTTTGTAAAAAATTGCTATAAAAGTTGCAATGTTTTTTTGTATGTTTGTTGGGAGACAGAGAAAGTTGAAAAAAAAAAGGTTTTTGTATAATTCTTAAAAAAAAAAAAAAAAAAGGAAACTCGTTTTGAGGAGAATAAAATTACTGTAGGTTGAGCTTTCCTAGTAACCTTACCAAAAAGGCTCAGGATGTTACAAATGTTTGTATACGGACCAAAGTATGGTGGTGGACTGGTAGCTGGAGAGGTGCCAATTCACCTCCTGGGCACTGCCAAAGTGCTCTTGAGCAAGGCACCGAACCCCCAACTGCTCGGGGCGCCTTTCCATGGGCAGCCCCCTCACTCTGACATCTCTCCATTAGTGCATGTTTGTGTAATTCAGGCCTGTGTATATCAATAACAACAGAGTGTAAATTGCAATTTCCCCTTGTGTGGGATTAATAAAGTATACATTATTATATGAAAATGGCTTATGATTTAAGACAAAAAAATAATGATTTATTTAATGAATTATTTCTGTCAGTGTTGATCTTTACATTGCTAGTTTCCTATCCTGGGCTGGGACACATTCATACGGTTTAATAAAGGACTTATTGGACTTTAACTTATCATTGCACTTACAATAATGTAGCTGTACTCAATTTAGGTCATCCTGTTCATCTCCGTTTTTTTCTGCATCCACTGTGTGTGTGTGTGTGTGTGTGTGTGTGTGTGTGTGTGTGTGTGTGTGTGTGTGTGTGTGTGTGTGTGTGTGTGTGAGAGACAGTCGCAGGGGAAACCGCCTGGTCACTGGCTCTCAGAGTCACATGCTTATCCTGAGTCTGGCACGTGGGACTGCTGGGATTGGTTGAAGTTGCGGGAAACTTCGGTTATTGGTCAAATTTGCGAAAACGTTGCGGTGATTGGTCAAATCATGGTGATTGGTTGTATTTGCGTGAAATCCTGGAGGGATTGCCTTTTTAAGACCATTATGATAAGACCTATTTACATAATACAACTTAAAATGAATTGCTTTTACTACATAAGAAGCAGTAGGCTTCAAATGTGTTGTTAGCAACTGGCTTTAACCAAGCCCTAAATTCAGATTTTCATTAAGTATTGTTAAATTTGCACTTCCCTATAGCTGAAGAATAAAATCTCTTTGGTCTTTGTGGTACAATCCAAAAGAGATGTGAGTCAACTACATGAAAGCTGATTAGTTGGTAGCATTTACAGTCATTATACAGGGAATTCGATTTGGACTATCGAAAGAAAGAACACCACAGAATCCAAAATAAATGAATAAAAACATTGCAACGCGCTGAGCGCTTCTATGAGCATTAGAGGTAGCGTTACATGGATGTAGGAAAATTAAGAACACAATGCACACTACTGCTAATAATTTTATATTTAACTTTTAGACTTTTTTTAAACCAGGTGGAAACCCTGATCCAGCGATATGAAGACCTGTAGATCATTTCTTTAGGCAATAGGCAGTGGAAAAAAAATCTTTTGAGCTGAAAACTTGATCCACCACAGAGTTTAATTCAATCTTTATGTAGCAAGCATTATAGTATTTCCAAGGAGGCACAATGGATAATATCACTCACCACTGAGAACCGCTGAAATGGAGAGAACATAAATGTTATTGATCCTACAGGGGGAAATCGGGTCATCACATCGGCAAAGAATAGAGGTGTAGGCTGTGGAGAGAATTGAGGATTTTGACTGAAGGTGAGATGAAAGATCTACGTATAAGTAAAATGGGGTTTAAAGATCCCTTCCCGAAACATATACAAATGTAACAAATCATTTTTCAGCAGCTAAATGTGTTCTAAAATGTCTACTTAGGTATGGGAAGATTAGAAGCAATTGCAAATAATAAAGAAAATGCTGCATATTTTCCACTTCCCAAGCTGTGGGTTTAATTAAGAATCTGAGGCTGATATATAAAAAAAAAAATACATAAATAAAAAAACAGCTCGTCAAATGCCAGATAAAATAAGGAGTGAAAGCAAGGGAAAGACCTCAGATGTGGAAGCCCGAGGGCTTATCCAAGGATAGGGAAAGGTTTATGAAGCGTTGCGCACAGAAACATGATGCACAGAGCGCACACAATTGGCCATTCAGCTTCACAATGGGTCGTGTCTAGTCTGGCTGATGCATTTCTATCTCGACCTTCAGTAGTGTTCCACCCCTCTGAACAGGCCCCTGTTTGTGGGGGCAGATGTCAGTTAGTTGGCCCCCTGAGGAACATGAGCACTAGTCTGTAGGCAGCCCTGCATATGGCCTGACTGTAAAAAGACAGTAGAAATGACTTAAGTATGGCTAAGGAGAAGCCCGGCTTTTGACTGAGCTTGTGCTTGGAGCAGTGTTTCATCGGGGTCAGACATCTCTCTGAAAGATGCATTACGGAGATGGCAATCAGATGGTAAGCAAGACTAGCGGGCCCCTGCTATTTGACAGTGGAATCATTTTCTGCAAATCCTGTTCTTTGATGTTTTCTTTTTTGTATCTGCACACTGTAATGTATTACAACTGACTTAAATATGGTAACAGGGCGTTAAATTATGAACCATAAGGGCGCCTGGGTAGCTCACCTGGTAGCACGTACCCACGTATACAGGTTCACCTCTGTGCAGCCGCCGGGGGTTTGACTCCGACCTGTGGGCCTTTGCTGCATGTCAGTCCCCATCTAACTCCCCTTTCATGACTTCAGCTGTCCTATAATAGAATAAAGGCCTAAAAATGTCCCAAATATGAAAAAAATGAACCATAAGTGCAGCTTTTATTAGGGGTGGGAATCACAAGAGGCCCCACAATACAATATCATTGTGATTTTAAACCTTATATTCTGCGATATATGGCAATTTATTACTTCCATTACTTTTTTAAATCCAAAAAGGAAAACTTGTTTTCATTAAACAGATAATTTACTCTGTTGTCCCCTTGTTGTGTGTGTATGTTCTAAGTAGTTTTAGTTGTGCAATAGAAAACTCCGATTGGACAGAGAGTCTGGCTAGCTGTCTGGGTCTACCATGCAAGAGATCTGAGGACCAGGTAACCATAGTTAAGAAAGAAAGAGGGGAGAAATACACATGAAAACCGTAAGAAATCCCTAAATTGGAACTTCATGGATTATTATATTACCAACTTCCCTCATGCGCGCTGATTGTCACCCCTGCTGACATCACCCCCCCCAAAAAAACTCAACTGCACCATCTAGTGGAAAAAGTTGCTTTTATCATTCTAGTTCCAAAAAGTTACATTCTAATGTGTAATTTCAATAATAAAAGATACTTGGCTTCTTTGTATCAGTACAGTACTGCCGCGGAAAATATCGTGATACTATGCTGATGATGTGCCCCCTCATACTTAAGACCCTAAACATCCACCCTGAAGGTATGCATACAAAGTATGCACAGTACACAAATCCAATCAAAAGGGCTATCTATGGGACATGGGGTCTATTTTTACAGCAGCAGCAGAGGGGATGACAATCTCCAGGGAAACAAAATGTGTCTATACATTCTCTCACATCAAAGCCTCGCCCATACTATCCTGGGCTCTGCCTTTGTGATATGCATGCTAAGCCACCCAGCATACCTTGATAATACACCCCCCACACACGCACTATCCCTCTCTGCTTTTGTGTAAACATGAGGGCCAGATATTGGTCAGATATAGATAGCCTTTGATCGTTGTTATTCCATTGCTTCATAAAAAGCTTTCCTGTACACAAAAACAGGAAGGGTAACCTCACAAAAGAAAACCTGCTTAGTCACCTGCAGGAATGAAAACTTTAACTGCATTGAAGAAATACTGAATAAAGAATAGCGGTTTCACTGTAAAGGTGCAACAGAGAAAGAGAGAGAGTGTACAAGTGACTTAGGAGATACAAATAACACAGAAGAGCTTATAACTGTATGCAACTACAGCTACACTACTGTTGGGCATCAATGTTGGATTTGGAGCTCGGGGTACTCGATCATTTGAAACTTTTGTCTTATTTAGACACTGAAGATGATCTGAGTATTCATCAGTACTGCACGGACAGAGTAGTGGAGTGGTTCATTATTAATTATCCAAAGAAGACAAGAATTTGTTTTAGTCCTCCAATGAACTCTTATCTTCCACCTGTCGATAACATACAGATTGAAGCAGTTTCTTCCTATAAATATTTTAGGCATCTATGGGGATGATGCTTTATCTTAGAGTACATTTATATAAATTATATCTGTAGTAAGTGCAAAAACTTTTCCTTTTTGGGAGACTGAGGTCATTTGGAGGAAAGAAACAGATCCTGTTATTATTTTCCAATCTATATCACAGTGTTCTGCAGTATGGAATCAGTGCATGGTACAGTTGTCTGTGCAGCTTAAAGCTAGACTGGCTCCTCTGCTACGGATCTGCTTTTGGATTGGGGGTTGAATCCTTGAGTCAGGTTTTCAAACTGTGTATACTAAAAGAATGTTGTCTCGGATTTTTTTTATGACTCATACACTCATTCGGTGAATATGATTCAACACAACTGGTGTCTCTATTGTCCAGCGGTAGTGTTGAAAACTGTATCTTCATTGTCCTTTTAATTTTTGCAATTCAGACAGACATCGTCATCACAATAGCAACTGGTGATATATTTACATTGTGAAAGGCTGCAATATAGACCCGATAGACACTACGAGATACTTGAAAGAGATAGTTGAAAGAAAATATCAGCAAAAAACAGCACTTTACAATGGAACTGTCATTCTTTTTTGGTGCTGCCTTTTGTGTTCAATTCAATGTTCAATTTGTTCAATAAAACAGTGCTAGAAATGATTTTCTTTTATTTGTTTTGAATTCAACAAGCAGTTTGTTGTCATTTAGAAGAATACCGAAAGCAACAGAAATGCAGAACTGAGTACACTTTAAAAAGGTCCCATGACATGGTGCTCTTTGGATGCTTTTATATAGACCTTAGTGGTCCCCTAATACTGTATCTGAAGTCTCTTTTATATAGACGTTAGTGGTCCCCTAATACTGTATCTGAAGTCTCTTTTATATAGACGTTAGTGGTCCCCTAATACTGTATCTGAAGTCTCTTTTATATAGACCTTAACCTATCCACAGCCTTACACAAGTAAACAAAAGGGAAAGTTGCTGATGGAGATAGTGATACAGTTAACCGCGTAATGGCTGCCAAGAAAATAGTCCAGAACACAACCTTAGCATATTCTTTTATACATCCTGTTATATATACACTATTCTGGTAAACCCATTTCCAATTTTGGTTTATATTACTCAGTTAATTAAAAAGATTATAAACTAATTTATTTTTAGGGCGCCGAGGGTCTGGGTCCCTGGGGCAGTTTTGCCTGGTTGTTAATTCTGCTCTGTGTTTTATTCTTCTTACCTAGCAGCTGCACACCACGGGTCAGACCGTAAACATCAATGAGGGCCCAGAGGGGCTCGGCTGTGCGCACTCCACTGAAGAACAGCATGGGACTGGACTCGTTAATGCGGTAGAAGACTCTGCCTTTCTTGTCAACCCAGAAGGCGATGACGCTGCCCTCATTGGCAAACTCCTCGGGCAGGGCCTTGGCCCAGAAGCCGCTCTGGGACACCAGGTCGGGGCAGGCGTACTTGGGCAGGCTGTCGGGGTTTATCCTGGAGGGGTCTTTGGCAGTGAAGCCCAGACGTAGAGCCCCGCTCCAGCAACACTGCTTTTTAGTAATCTGGGGAGAAGAGAACCAAATGTGCTTTATTGGTATTATTTAGAAATATGAATTATGTCCTTGAAATTGATGTAAATAGCGTAATTTGACATGTGGCTGTAGATCACCCCCAACTCTCAACTTCTCCTTTATAAGCCTAACGTCATAAGCCCTATTTGGACGGGACAAGAATTACCAGGGGGCCTTGCTGTCATTTAGAAATGGTTAAGTGTTAATGTTGCTTGCTCAGGTTAGCTCACCCTTTAATCACCTGTGCAGGTGGTATGGTCCAATTAGGAGGCTGAGTTAAAATGGCATCAGAAGTAGAAAGAAGGGGTGTTACTGGCCGATGGGAGTCAAGTGCAGAGTTGAGTCACGCATGCGTCACTTTGCGACAAGTAGCCTACAAGATGCTAACGAGAGGCTTCTGGAACGTCAACACAGTGAAAATGGACCTAGATAGCTACGTTTCTGAAACGATTTCCATCTTCTGATATTGCTTGTAATGAGAAAAGTTAATGATTTTATGGATTTCACTAATTTCAGTGCGACATGTTCGGCCGTAAACCGTTTACATCTGAGCATGCACGACTCACATCTGCACTGGACTCACATCGGGGAGGGAAAGGGGGCTTGGCAGCTTGCTCTGGGGTTGCCGTTTTGATTGTTTGCTGTTATTTTTCCTAGTATAATCTGTTTTTGTATTTTGGTTTGAGTATGTTTTGATGCCGTTTTGGTAATAAATACACACATTGTGCACTTTACAAGCCTCCTTTCCAGTCTCCAATCGTGACAGTCCCCCACATATGAAGTCAAGGATCTGTCAAAACTTTCATTTATAAATGCCAACGCAGCCAATACAACCTCAAATCCCTGAGATGCTGATTCACACCGGACTAATATTATTACACAACCTCTGTGTTTGGCGAAATATGGTCGGTCATTTGAAGTGGAATTTTTTTCCGGCTACTTACAAACATGGTAGATTCACACAGGATTAAAATCCCAGACAACCTCGTCCATTGAGACAACTTAGAAGACGTCTCCAGGAAATATAGATCTGTAAAATAGATCTGTGTGCATGGTTTTCATTCATAGGCAGACGGTGTAGTTGTTATCCCCAAAGGGGTAGGACCTGAAAAGCATTTAGCTTCTTTTGACTCCCTTTTTCGTTTTGACAGTGAAACACTTTTGTGTCCTTTTGATGCGTCTTTGTTTATTCTTTTTATTCTTTTTACTTCATTGAGGAACTCAAACTTAGATAAAAGCAGTACAACAGTTTTGACAGTTTAAAAGCTCCCTAGACTTTTTAGGAGTGCTCCATTCAGACATTAAATACCTTAAGGCGGACTTGCTCATACAGCGCGAGGGGCCTGTTGCTGAAGGTGATGGCGTTGCAGAAACTGGCCTGCCGCTTGACTGTCCTCTGGACTACGTCCATGACGATTTGGGATCCCTTGGCGTTTGGATGGAAGAGGAGTGGGCTGATGTGAAGGGGCCCGCCAACGCTGCCACACTGGATAGGCAGGCACCTCTTGGGTTTGTGGTGGCATCGGTGGGACGTGGACGGGAACGGACCACCGAGGGAGTCTGAGGCAGAGAGAGGAAAAAAGGAGAGCAGAGGAGAGAAAATTGAGCTTTACTATGAAAAAAAACAAAACAAATGTCCTAATTAGGAGCAGGAGCTTAGGGTTAGTAATGTAATTAGAGTCTGATGCTTCTGTTGTGATGAAAAGCTCTGCATCACAAATATTACCACATAATCTAAGATTTCAGAGTCCTTGTATTTGGGTTCTTTGTTGATTATGCTGATTATTTGTGAGCAGGGGAGTAATACACTAATCAGCCATGAGAACATTTGGGCGCTGCAGGGTGAAAAGCAAATGTCTGTGCAGGTCTAGATTGCAACACATGTACAAGACAGAACATTGTGCTCCTCAGTTATTCACATCGTGAACTGCTCCCAGATCGGGATGAGGTGGTCCATGTTGACTTGGAGCCATTCTGGGAGCATCTGTCAAGTCTTTAGTAGAAGCCATGCGCTGGCTGGCAGTATAACGGAGTTTCAACATATTACATGCCACATACATATTAGGTAAGTAAGTAACATTTTATTTCTATAGCACCTTTCAAACCCTAGGTTACAAATGTAGTTTACAAGATAAAAAAAAGGTAAAAAAGAACAAAAGATGAGTTTGCCACAAACACTTCACCACAACTATTTAGAGGCATCAAAATAGAGCACATGGTTCCAGCTCAGACACAATAACAAAAGAGATTGGTTTAAGTTATTTTCTTTTTAAAAGGTTCCATGACATGGTGCTCTTTGGCTTATAAGCCTTGGAGGTCCCCTAATACTGTATCTGAAGTCTCTTTTATATAGACCTTAGTGATCCCCTAATACTGTATCTGAAGTCTCTTTTATATAGACCTTAGTGGTCCCCTAATACTGTAACTTAAGTCTCTTTTATATAGACCTTAGTGGTCCCCTAATACTGTATCTTAAGTCTCTTGCCTTGGTGCAGAATTACAGCCACTAGAGCCAGTCCCACAATGAGCTTTCCTTAGGATGTGCCATTTCTGATTCTGTAGCTTTTGAGGAGGAGAGAGGGGGGGTTGTGGCCTTGACCAACTGCCACTTTGCTTGTTTGAAAGCCATGAGCCTCTCTCTCATGGGTGGGCCAAATTCTCTGGGCGGGCAAAGCAGAGAAAGGGGAGGTAACCTTGCTCCTTATTACCTCATAAGGGGAAGATTCCAGATCGGCCCATCTGAGCTTTCATTTTCTCAAAGGCAGAGCAGGATACCCACGGCTCGGTTCACACCTATCACCATTTCTAGGCACTGGGGGACCATTCGCAGGCTGGGCATAATCATATTAATGTTAAAAGACCTCATAAAGTGACATGTCATAGGACTTTTAATAAAAATAGTAGCAATTCTCTGATTCCAGCTTCTTAAATGTGAATATTTTCTAGTTTTATACGTAGTTATAGTTTTTTCACTCTTCTGTGACAGTAAAACTGAATATGTAAAACGGCAAGTTTAGAAGACAATTTGGATGGTGCAACAAGACAAACCTGCTTGGTTTAAAGAAATGCAAACAACCCAGAGCATGTTTTTCCCTCCTATCCCAGAATATATCTGCAGTGCAGCCAGACCTTACTGTAGAGATGGATCTGAATATGCAAGACTAATGGAGACCTGATCTTATGAAAATCTGATTTTAATTTAAGAAAGTTTGACGACATCCAGTTATTAATCATGGCCAAACGCTTGAGCATAGTAGTTAAACTGGAGAGGTCCATTATTTGGCTAAATTCAAACTGAGATCAATACATTTTTCTTGTACAAACAGCCAAATGGTTTCGTCTTGCATTGGCTCCACGGACTTGATAATTAGATGCATGGCCAGTAAATGTGTCTGAACGGAGTCTGGCTGAAGGGGTTTGACCACACCACCTAAGGAGCTACTAGAAAATCCGTGTGCTGGAGCTATTTCACAGATTTTCCAGAGCTTGTAACTGCCAAATTAAAATTGCTAAATTAGTATTCAGAAAGTAAGTTGAAGCTTTTGGCTGTGACAGAGAATGCTAAAATAATTCCACAAATGTTATACATCTTCATTTTGGGATATGAAATGATTTCCAGACGTTTCAGTATTTGTGTTTTGAACGTTCCAGTATTTTGTGGCGGGGCATTCATTTTTGTTGTGCCCACTTTCTCTCAACTTGTCAAGCCTAATTTGACATCAGTTAGCGATCCACATTTCTCACCTGGATAGTTGATATCCAGCAGGTTATTACAACCAGGACATAGCAACTGGGCTTTTTGAGAGCACCGTTCCTGTCTCCCAGCTGTGTTGCATTATGGACAAATCAAGCTACTGTCAGTGGAGAAATTGTCAGTCTCTTATTTGATTATTTTCTCCCTGTATGATCTGGCTAGAAAGTAACCCAATGTCTTCAAATGGAAGAAACTGATCCATCAGCATAAACATCAGCAAAACCCGATGTTTACCCTGATGTATCAGTTACTTGACTTTTTTGTTCTCTCCAATCAAACTCCGGTCAGCTATGCTGGACACATTTCAACACCAGAGGAATAAGAAAACAGACCATCAATATATAAGATAGAGTTCTTCTAAAACCAGTATCAGTATTTGAAATGCTTCCAATACTGCCTATATCATTGTACAGGTGATAATGTAAAAAAAAAAGTCTTAATTATATTTTATTTTGAATTAAAAAAAACGGAAATAATCTAGCAACCCCCTTGATGGTTGGGACCCCCAGGTTGAGAACCACTGTTTTTAGAGAACACTTAAAACGTTTCATTCCTACCTATGTCATGTCATAGTAAAATGATGTTGATAATTAGTTGATGGTGCTTTAGACTCACAGTATTAGGGCTGCATGCTATGAGGAAAGTATGCGATATGTTAAAATGTAATAGACATCAAGGAAGAAACAAAAGCACTAATCTTTAAAGACCTCATATTATGTTCATTTTCAGGTTCATAATTGTATTTAGAGGTTGTACCAGAATAGGTTTACATGGTTTCATTTAAAAAAAATAATCATGTTTGTTGTACTGCACATTGCTGCAGCTCCTCTTTGCACCCTGTGTGTTGTGTTCTCTGGTTTAGTTACAGAGTGAGACACTTCTGTTCTAGGTAAGGACTACTAGCCAATCAGAAGCAGAGTATGAGGGCCCTGACAGTATCTAGATAAGGACTACTAGCCAGTCAGAAGCAGAGTATGAGGGCGTGCCCTGACAGTACCTAGGTAAGGACTACTAGCCAGTCAGAAGCAGAGTATGAGGGCATGCCACGTTAGCAGCTAGGCGAGTATTACAACTAGTGCTGTCAAACGATTCAACTATTTAATCTCAATTATTTTCATAGTTAACACAATCACACATTTATATCTATTCTAAATGTTATGGCTAGACCAACAACCAAACGGATGCGTGAGATAAATCGGTTTCCACACATCCAGGTAATTCACTTGTTCCTCGCTAAAAGTATTAATCATTTTAACGTTAGTGTGCCACCGTGCCCCTATTTTCCCCTGTTGCTGTTACATCCCATGGTCTCTTGAATGTAGCTCTTTTGTAGTAACTAGTGGTAAAAGAAGAAGCCAAATTGCATTGTATGAGCACTTAAAGAAATATTATGTATCAAATGCCTTTAATGCATCTGGCACATTCTCAATAGAATAAGATAAAAAAAAAAAACTGGTGTCCTGCCTTCTACAGGAAGTCTTTCATCACTAATGTAAGTCCCAGTCCCCTCCATTCTTTTGATATTAAAATGTACTCAGTTCTGCTGCGTTCAGTATTCTTCTACAATACAACAAATCACTTGCTGAATTTAAAACAAATGAAAGGAAATTGTTTCCAACATTCTTTTATAGAGCCCGACTGATATATTGGCGGGCCGATGTTATCGGCAGATATTAGGCATTTCCCGATCTATCAGTATCGGCATTTATAAAGGCTGATATATATATATATATATATATATATATATATATATATATATATATATACACACTACCGTTCAAAAGTTTGGGGTCAAATTGAAATGTCCTTATTTTTGAAGGAAAAGCACTGTACTTTTCAATGAAGATAACTTTAAACTAGTCTTAACTTTGAAGAAATACACTCTATACATTGCTAATGTGGTAAATGACTATTCTAGCTGCAAATGTCTGGTTTTGGTGCAATATGTACATAGGTGTATAGAGGCCCATTTCCAGCAACTATCACTCCAGTGTTCTAATGGTACAATGTGTTTGCTCATTGGCTCAGAAGGCTAATTGATGATTAGAAAACCCTTGTGCAATCATGTTCACACATCTGAAAACAGTTTAGGTCGTTACAGAAGCTACAAAACTGACCTTCCTTTGAGCAGATTGAGTTTCTGGAGCATCACATTTGTGGGGTCAATTAAACGCTCAAAATGGCCAGAAAAGAGAACTTTCATCTGAAACTCGACAGTCTATTCTTGTCCTTAGAAATGAAGGCTATTCCATGCGAGACATTGCTAAGAAATTGAAGATTTCCTACAACGGTGTGTACTACTCCCTTCAGAGGACAGCACAAACAGGCTCTAACCAGAGTAGAAAAAGAAGTGGGAGGCCGCGTTGCACAACTGAGCAAGAAGATAAGTACATTAGAGTCTCTAGTTTGAGAAACAGACGCCTCACAGGTCCCCAACTGGCATCTTCATTAAATAGTACCCGCAAAACACCAGTGTCAACATGTACAGTGAAGAGGCGGCTGCGGGATTCTGGGCTTCAGGGCAGAGTGGCAAAGAAAAGCCATATCTGAGACTGGCCAATAAAAGAAAAAGATTAAGATGGGCAAAAGAACACAGACATTGGACAGAGGAAGACTGGAAAAAGTGTTGTGGACGGATGAATCCAAGTTTGAGGTGTTTGGATCACAAAGAAGAACGTTTGTGAGACGCAGAACAAATGAAAAGATGCTGGAAGAATGCCTGACGCCATCTGTTAAGCATGGTGGAGGTAATATGATGGTCTGGGGTTGCTTTGGTGCTGGTAAGGTGGGAGATTTGTACAGGGTAAAAGGGATTCTGAATAAGGAAGGCTATCACTCCATTTTGCAACGCCATGCCATACCCAGTGGACAGCGCTTGATTGGAGCCAATTTCATCCTACAACAGGACAATGACCCTAAACACACCTCCAAATTGTGCAAGAACTATTTAGAGCAGAAGCAGGCAGCTGGTATTCTATCGGTAATGGAGTGGCCAGCGCAGTCACCAGATCTGAACCCCATTGAGCTGTTGTGGGAGCAGCTTGACCGTATGGTACCAAGAAGTGCCCATCCAACCAATCCAACTTGTGGGAGCTGCTTCTGGAAGCGTGGGGTGCAATTTCTCCAGATTACCTCAACAAATTAACAGCTAGAATGCCAAAGGTCTGCAATGCTGTAATTGCTGCAAATGGAGGATTCTTTGACGAAAGCAAATTTTGATGTAAAAAAAATCTTATTTCAAATACAAATCATTATTTCTAACCTTGTCAATGTCTTGACTCTATTTTCTATTCATTTCACAACGTATGGTGGTGAAAAAGTGTGACTTTTTCAGGAAAACACAAAATTGTTTGGGTGACCCCAAACTTTTGAACGGTATATATATATATATATATATATATATATATATATATATATATATATATATATATAAAAATATTCATTCATCGGATTAATTTAAAAATGATTCATAGTTGCATAGTCTGTCCACCAGAGGACGCTCTACAACGTACCTGTTAGTGATGGCGTTGCATAGTCTGTCCACCAGAGGGCGGTCTACAACGTCCCTGTTGGCAACGCTAATTATTTTTGTTTGTTATTGTGTTTTTGTTCATAGGACTTTAAGTTTCATATCTTAAGTTTGCATTTTTATACATATTATTTATCAGAGCTTTAATATATTGTGATGTTCCTGTGTTCTGTTGTGACAATCAAACAAATTATATTATTTTAGTGAGAAGTTATAACTACAAATAACTAATGTTTGGGGAAAAAAATTTTGTTTACGCGTTTCTGGATTTAAAAAAAAAATAAAAATATCGGCCTTAAAAATCCTTTATCGGTCAGGCTCTATTCTTTTATGGACAAATAGAACATTATAATAAATACAAAAGGCTCCACTAAATAAATAAAAGAATGACAGATTTTAAAGTGCAGTTTTTTGCTGATATTTTCTTTCACAAAAAAAAAATATCTGTTTTGTGTCTCTCGTGCCAATGTGTATATTGCGCCAGTTGATATTGCGATGTGCAACCCTAAACTCTATACCCACTGTCATTATCACAGAGGACAAACAGACGAAAGCTAACACGGCGGCAGATGTCCTGTGGAGCCCTGATAAGCAGCTCGTCCTTAAAAACCTGCACGCTTTGTGTTCTCTCTCGCGCTTTGTCTCCGTCCGCTCCCTCTCTTCTGTGTTTAAGTAGCAATGACCCTTCCAGTTTTATCCGCCTGTACGCGTGGCTACCGTTCAATCTGGCCCAAACCTAAGAGCACTGTGGAAGCCTTTTGTCTTAGGCAGAGCCACAGGAGAACAGTTGAATGTGGTGCACATGGTCCTGGGCAGACTGAGTTGAATGCATTACCGGGCTCTAAAGAGGCACAGCTGCTGTTGAGGGAAACAGGCTACATGTGAATTCATGTTCCTTAGCAACCCCCTCGTATCTAAAGGTCTTGATCAGTGCACTCTCTCACTCCGCGGCTATCAGCTAGGACACAACAGATGCCTTTTGTTTACTCAGACACAACAGAATGATATTTATAGTCTCAGATTGTAGCTTTTCTGCAACTAAGCTTGTGTGCGCTTTTCTGCGAGACCATTCAAACACTAGGGGGATATCAGTTGACAGAGTCACACTAACATCTTGCTTTATTTGTATCATTCTGGTAGATAGATCTCTTTTAATCCTCCATTCTTTCACCTAATATCTTCACTGCAACAAATCCTCCAGAGCTTTGCAGGTGTTAGTATTTGCAGGTCAATAAGAGGATATACTGAGCAGCTACACCGGATAAAATGGGAGTTCAAGTGTCTTCAAGTGCTTTCCTGACATTTGGACCCTTCCTGTTATTCAATATGAACATGCACAATAGAGGAAGAGTATAGTTTCTGTGCTTGAACTACATTTCATTACAGTAAAAATGTCACGTCCAGCTGCAGCAGTGTTCTGCAAAAATCTCACATAAACTAATTGTACCCTACCTTTCATTCAACCTTTACACGGAAATTATTGAGGGGCAACCCTGCTACCAAAACAACACAGGAAAGAATACACCATCACAGATAGAAAGACAAAAAAAACTCTTGAAATGGACAAATTATTTGATAGATTAGAATTATACAGAGGCAAAAGTTAGGACAGCTATGTAAAGCAAGATCAAAACTATATTTCTAAATATTCCAAAAGTGAGTTTATTTTAAAAGGAGTGGTGAAATAGTTAGGTGGTTGAGAGCAAAACTTAACTAAAAACAGATTATTAGAGCTACATGAATCTATTGAATGTTAATGTGGCTGAATGCGTAACTAGGCAACTGTTTGCGAACACATTTGCCACAACATATTTAAAAAGGTGATACATTGCCGTAGTTGCAACATGCAGTCATTGTTATACACGTTAGCCTGGACTGATAGTATTATATGAATACGATGGTGTCATGCTAGTCGACCAGCATATTTCTACCTGATGTCCCTCTCCAAAATCACTTCAGAAGATGGTAGTCAAGAATTACTTATTATTTCCAAATAGTTATTTATGTCATCTCTTAAATAAGACTTTTTCTTTTTTAGCAGGGAAAAATATCGCAATGTCAATTTTTTTTCCAATATCGTGCAGGCCTACTGAGTTAACATCAATTATCTTTATAAGACAACGTCATATAACCTGTACTTTATCTATTCTGAGCTACATAATATTTTCATAGATGTATTGCACCAAAATGGATGTATTACTCTTAAAACCTTAAACCCATGTTTCACTTTTAAGTTTTTAGACATTGCCATTCGCATGAACTGGGGTGGACGCTCCATCTTGAAATCCATTAGCCGGTAAGGGACATACAGGAAGTACTGCGCCGCCTTTTGAGTTTTCACTGTCACATGATCAACTCACAGGTGCTGTTGATGCTGCTAATGGGCAAGTTAGAAGATGAAATCCAAAATTATAGGTACAGGAATCTTCTTCACCCAGAAAAAGAAAAAGATGACCAGCTTCTTGAAGCGTGAAGGCTACCGTAGGTGTAATACATACTTGGAAGTGCGTGGCGCGAGTTGATTGGGAAATATGAGCTCAACGCTAGATGGGAGAAATTACCACACGGACACCAAAACCTCTGTTTGTACACACAGCTTTATGCGGGTTGTATGAGTAAAACTTGTTCTACCAGCTTCACAGAAGCCATTTTGCCAAAGGTCATGTATGTCTTATTATGAGCAAACATGGCAAAAAGCTTCTATTCCTCTGCCCCAGAGCGTAGAGGTCTTTATCCTATTTATAACAACAAAATACAGGCTTGCGTGTGGCTAATACCTGTCATACACCAATGGACATCTCTGCGGAGCAACAAACTAATCTCTTACCATTTCATTTGGCTGATGCCAGAGAGAGAGTTGAGCTGTGTGTGTGTGTGTGTGTGTTTTATCTAGAGAGTTGTTACTCACCAACCATCAACTACGTGGTTTACCATGCAAATAGGGTTTTATAGGTGGGAGAAAATGATTCAAATATTTGCTCAGTATTTGGTTTGCAAATGACTTCCTGGTTCAGGGGAACAACTGCAAAAGCTATCCATGGCACGATAAGGTCACGATTAAGCAGCATTATGTGGAATTATATTATAATCAAAGCTTGGTATTTTTGAAATGTGTTACATGAGGTTTGGAATTTAATGCATTGGGACATTTGCAGGGTGTGGTGAGTTGAGCATAATGAATAACTGTGTTAAAACATCCAGCTTCTATTGTAAGTCAAACTTGATCGGTTGACTAGTACTTGAAGATATCATTAACCCAGATCGCCACCATATGTAACCATGAATGCTAATTTTAGCACCATGGAAATAGGATGAGTCTTGAGTATTCAGTCACAACAGCAGCATAGCTTATGAAGCACAGGTAGCCCACATACCAACCCACTCTCTGTACTTGTTGCTATGTAGAGCCCATCCTCCTCTGAGACATTAGACACAAACACACACACACAAACACAGCCTGTGTGGGTCTGTGATAGCCTCTTAGCGGAAATATCCAAGCCATTTTGGTAATATACAAGCATGCAGCCTAGTGATGTGTGTAACCAAACAGGCTTCCGGGCCTGAAAAGTGAAGCCAATGCGGAAGTGCCTTCAACCTTCATTGTATCTCATTACCAGCAGGGCAAGTCAAGTCTTGTTTCTATAGAAGTCTATGTCATAATGAACCCACTTCTGCCTTGATTTATTACATCAATAAACATTTTCATAATTAATTTATGGTCTCAATTGCTACTTTCAAGTTTTCTTCAATACGGAATTATGTTTATTTCGTAAATTATGGTCCCATGTATTTTAAAATAGATGTTATCAAATCATGACAGAGGCTTAACAATGCTAACCATGGCACTTTGGACATTAAAATAGCTGTGAACTTGTTTTTGGGTGTTTTCATCTTGAACTTTCTCACGTTGCGTTTTCACTTCGTCAACGTTGATTGGAACACTTTGGTCGCCTAAAAATGTTGTGTTCAGTGTTCTGCCAACCAAGCTAGCTAGTCAGTAAAACTCTGCTGGATAATTTTAGCATTTAAACCATACACAACATGTACCCAGCTCTACGCTTTTGTCCAAATATGATCACTTCTGGCTCCAAAATGCCAGGGTAACATATAATAAAGCTTTGTTCATATGTAGCCATTTCTGTCAATTATTAATGCACTACTGTACTGTAGATCCATCATCAAAACAATATGTTAAAACATACATTTTGCAATTTCTTCATGTGTTTAATGTGCTTTAACACTAATTTTGTTCTCTTGGAATAATAATCATTAACATCTCACAACAAGAGCATGCATTTTGTCTTTTGTAAACAATATCAGTGTAAAATGGCACTCTTAAGTTCTTCATTTGATGTTGCTCTCTGTAGAGCCGTTGACAGCTTCATTTACAACACCGCCAACCAGCCTGGAGGGCCATGCCAAACATCTTAATGATGTTTACATTGCAGTGTCTGGATGATGTATTCAGTCCCACTGACTCATGACAAAATGCCATTCCAGCCTGATGCAATACCGACTTTGAAATGAATCACACTAATAGTGATGATTAATCACACACACATTATCATTTAGGTTTAGATGCATGAAGCCCAGGCAAAATGGCTTTATGTACTCAACACCTCACAGCTTACAGATGGGGCCCTTTCCAGTGTAGTTAACATGGTATTGCATTTCCTGTCTTCCTGATCTCCAGAGTTCCTTGCATGTACATGTGTGAAAGATGTTACACAGATAGTGTGTAGAACCCAAGAGCCTGTGTGTGGCTCAAAGTGGTGGCAGCGCTAGTAACTGTAGCTGCTATTCGACCTGCGGACAGGTACCAGGAACTCATAACTCATCACTCATTATGTTGGTGGTAACCAAAGGGATTGACGTGCTGCTAGGCAACATCATGACAAATGTATTGCTTCAGTGCTGATGCGCTGACAGATGATTTGTGGCCATGGTAATGTTGCATGGTGGGGGGTCGGTCAGAGCGGCATCAGGTTATCCTGTAATGTAAAACCCTTTATTCTACATTAGCTGCTACTTTTTGGCTGCTTTATTTGCCTTAGGATAGCTTACATACAGTTGCTCTGATACTGATACCAGTATTGGAAAAGCCTCCGATAGGGCCTACAATTTTGGTATCAGCAAGTACAACAAGTCTATTCCCCGATCCAATAGCAGGTAATTTAAAACATGTTAAAGTGCCTATATTATGAAAAACAAAATATTTTTCTGGGATTTGGGCTGTTATTTTGCGTCTCTGCTGCTACCCCTTCCATGTCCCTGTTCTGCAGGTATTGCGCCTCGTCTAAAAGAATAGTTGGAGAAAAAGTTATCTAGCTCATGTCATTACCTAGCTACTGAGCATGTGCAACTCCCAACAAAGATAGTATAGCAGTGAGATGTCTCACTCTGTAGTTGTGACACAGACCTAAACACACAGGGTGAAAACAGGATCTGCAGCAATGTGCAGTACAACAAAAATATGGTGTTTTTGGAAAATGAAACCATGGAAACCTATTCTGGTACAACCTCAAAACACAATTATGAACCTGAAAATGAGCAGAATATGGGCGCCATAAAACTCGTTTTATTTATATTCTTTTTCCGTTTCCACTAGATAATAAAAGAACGTTCTATGGCATTCATTCTCTGTATGTATGTGTTCAGGTTTTCCTGAAGGATTACCAGAGCCAAGACATACAACACTGATAGCAATCATACCACAACTATAAAGTCAAGTTAGGTTAGTAGTATACAGCTATTAAGAAAATGTACTGTACATATACAGTATATTCTTTTTTCATGTAATGGTATTGAATTTGTACTTGATATTGGCTAAGGACTTACACTTTGCCAGCTTAAACTTAAGCATAAAAAAGCTGAGCTGCCATATAGTTTTTCTTTATTCATTCATCCTGATATCGTCTTCATGTTGCAAATGTTATCGGTTGTCGAGCAGCAGGATTTTTCATGATCTCATAGATGTCTACTTTTTTGGCCAGGATGATAAAACGTTAGCCTCGAGCAGACAAGTAGTTTAGAGATGTAACGATATGAAAAGTTAACCTCACAATGATCACGGTTTTCAGTATTATCACGCTATTTTAAAAAAGTGTGCTCAATATGTTCAGAAAGCACTGACAGGCCTACACAAGCTAGTGTTGAAATAGTTTCATAAAGTGTAACACTGTTTATTATATCACAAAAATATAGGCAATAGGCTTGTAAAAACTATTTGACGTTACATGTGAAGTTGGATGTGGAAGTATAAGCAAATAATAATGCACATTAATAAATATCCGAGTTACTATGAACATTATTTACCAAAACTAAATGTTATGGCCACCAGCATATAACAAGAGACAATACTAAGAATTACATTCATTTCTCTGTAATAATTAACATTAATGTAACAGGTTGCTCAGTAACACAAACTGAGAATAAGCCACATCTATTGCAGCACCCATAACGGAGAAAGCTGTGTAATACACCTTTAATAGCTCAGCACGTGGCTGTTTACTGGCGATTCTCTAACACAATCAATCAACACGTGGCTGCACAAGTAATATTAAACAATCTGCACATCAGCTATGCAATAAGAAACCCAGCAACAGTAATATTATCAAGGAGATAATATACTGTATATCTCTCTCTCGCCAAATAAATGTCATGTTGTAACACGGGCTAAACTTCCACATCGTAGCAGAACGCTTAATGAAGAGAACGAGCCAGTAAAACCCATGACAGTTTAGCAACCTACGGAGTAGTTTTAACTTTCATTTTGGGCTACCCACATCACTTCAACAAAGAAAAGAAAACGGAATCTAATTAGTCTATATCAACAACCTTCCACTTCCGGAATTGCTCCGTTGACGCCAAAAATTCCGCCGGATGTCACCATTTTCGGCCAGATGTCCGTCATCTTCCTCTGTCTCTGTGTTGGCATTCTAACCTCCGGTGGATTCATGAGGACTATCGTTACCTGGTCCTCAGATCTGTCCAATCAGAGTTTTCTGTTGACGACTAAAGCTACTTCTGAACGTACACGTTCCACCAAAACAAGTTCCTTCCTGAGACTATTTAGCAGCCGCTCTTTGCGCAGCTTAGCACCGCCCATGATGATTGTGATTGGTTTAAAGAAATGCCAATAAACCAGTTTCTCCCATCCCAGAATGCTGTGTGGACTAGCCAGACCCTCCTCCGCAGCGCTACTATCTGGTTTGCCCTGGGCTTACCCTGATGGAGAGCCACTGTGCTATCAATATTTCACACAGCGATGACCTAGCAGTGAAAGGTGAGACAGCAGGGATGATGAATTCTGGCTGACGTCACCCACTACGGCCCACCGGTCTTCCCGCTGTTACCGCATTCTCTTCACGGGCAGGATTACACAACAGCAATCAATAAGTAATAAAACCACAAGGCCGCACGCAGTGTAGCACAAAGTAATGCTTCTTTTGGCAGCGAGAGAGAGCAGGCTGGTGGAGAGGCGGAATGATATGCAGTGTGTATCGACGGAAAGCAGGCAAGACGCTTTTCAGTACTGGCTGGAAGTCATTCTGTGGGCGCTGCGTCGAAGGTGACCTGTCATAAGGATGAAGATGAAAGGGATGCACGCACGGATGTGCTATTAAGCGTGTTAATATTGTTTTTTGGCTGTGTGGACTAGCCTGCAGCGCTGCGGGGGAGGGTCTGGCTACGCAACACTAATTAATCTGCAACTGTTTTGATAATTGATTAATCGGTTCTTTATGAAAAAAAAAAAATCTTAAGATTCTTTGATTCCAGCTTCTGAAATGTGACAAAAACTTGTTTTCTTGCTTCTTCATTCATCTGTGAAAGTAAACTGAATATCATTGAGATGTGGACAAAACAGGACATTAGAGGGCGTCGTCCTGGGAAACACTGATTTATACTTTTCACCATTTTCTAGACCCAACCACTAATGGAGTTTCAGCCCTAGTGCACATGTAAATGTGGGGGGGGGAGCTACTATCCCCTGTGTGTTGATGCAGGTGACAGACGTGTCGCTCCAGAGCACACTGCAGGAGTAGGAAGTAAGAATGATATGGATGACACTGACCCCAATGTTTCTGTTCCTCTATAGCAACCTGACTATGAAGTCCTCCTGGCCCTTGCTCTCGTGCAGACAAATTGAAAGGCAGAGAGAAGAAAAGAAGAAAAGGGGAGTGTCTTCAATGGTGTCTGGTGGTCTGCATGCTGTATTAGATATCCTTTGCCTTTGTTTGGTATTTAATGATCTGAGGCACATCCCATGACATTACTGTGAAACGATCTGATTCTTGGAAGTAAGGAAACATTACTTTGTAGGGCTGGGACGATATGATTTGAGCTCCGATTTGATTCTATCTCAATACATGGGTGCAGATTCTATTTGTATTGCGATGTAATGCAAAAACATGATTTGAATACCCCACAATATATCATGAGACATTTCTAAAAACAGGATTGTTTTCTAAGAACAATGCACATCACACATCAGTCAATCTGACACTTATTTACCTTGTACAGAAGAACATAACATGGCTATTCTGCCTTCGCTCTGTTTTGCTGGAGACACATATGACGTAGTTGGCGGTACCGTAGAAACCAGAAATATTTAGGTGAATCACTGGTAAAAAAATAAAACTAAAAGATAGATAGCCTTTATTATTAGACTCATGGTCCGTAAGACAAAAAAAAAAAGATACAGATACACAAGACTGACACCGATTAAACAAGACAGCTATACCAGTAATCCCTAAGGGTGACTGAACCTCGGGGTCAATCACATGTGAAACGACAGAGTTCCAAGAAGAATTCAGGCGACCAATACATTTATACATCAGATTCCTCAGTAAAGCAGAGAATGTAATAACTCCTGCTTGACAGAACAATTCACTTTAAAAATGGTCACGATACATAGGATTACTGCTGTTATGAGCCGCCCTTATTACTTTGTTATATGGCATCTCTTCAGCTCAGACACTGGCTCACTTTCAGTCAATCGAGAGCACAGAAGTGGAGCTCCCACGTACTCAGCAGACTCAATTATGCAACCAGCTCAGCAAACAGTGTTCGGATGTGCTCTGGTGCTTCACACCAGAGAACAGCCTGCAGACATGCAACTTTAGAAAGCCTAATCTGCTCCTCAGTAAGTCACACCTTTTCGCATACATGCTAAGAGCACATCATTAGAACAGTGGCAGTTTTCTGGACAACTCATTTCACTTTTAGTTCTTTACCAGCTGAAGAAGGAAGATACATATCACTGGGAGGGTTTCAATATGATTCTGTGGTTCAGTTGCAGAATGAGGCAGCAGATGCAATCAAATGCTTTTTATTTCAAATGCTTCTTTTATCTATGGCTGTGGGTCACCATAGTAACACTTTCCCTTTCCCGTCCTCTTGTAAAGCCAACTTTTCTAAATGTAAACCAGCAGTGATCATCACATAGCTTTATTGAATATAGATTTCTACTGTGTCCATTGGGGCAAAAAGCAGCCCAGTATTTATGAATAAGCAGCCATAGTAATGAATGACAGGCATTACAATAATGTCTACATCTACAGTAGTCACATGACTGCAGTAACACATCAGGCCAGTCTGTTTGGTAATCAGATGACTCAGTAGCTTCTAAAAGAAAGTTTTAGGTAGGGTTACAGGTTGAACAGGCATGCTACTTTTTATATTACAATAAAAGAAGTTTGAATTATAGATTGTAATAAATTACTCATTTAGGCTAATAATCCATTTTTGAATCGCTATGTTGTTGCAAATTACTGGTTCATTGCCAAATAAGTGACGTAATAGGCGAGACAGGGTACAGAAAGCTAGTATTGTAAAATATGTTTCAATAATGATAATTCGCACCCTGTAGGGATGTCACCAGAACCGATACTTCCGGTACCTTCCAGTTTGAAAATGACAAAACACCGACGACGCCTGTTAGTGACCATGCCAGTGTTAGGGTTAGGACCTGATGGGGGCGGTATAAGCTTTAGAGTGTTCCAGTCAATACATTCAGATGGAGGAGGTCACCAACAGTGGACAAAGTCACACCTTTCTACTTCAGGTTCATATCTTTTGGAAAAATGTGAACGGAGTCAACAGTACCCAACCTAAAAAACGGCATGTTCACTGCAAACTCCCGGTCCCCTCTTTCCAATTTACTACTTACAATCACTGCGAATTGAGTTATGGAAGAACTTTAAGCAGAGACTATGCATTAGGGATGCTAATTTAGATGTTTTTCGTTTGACGATAGCTGGTCTAGATCCTTGACGTTCCACTTACGGGATTGCTCGTAAAACCCTAAACTAGGGCTTGGCGATATAACGAAAATCAGATATCACGAAAATCAGATATCACAATATTATTGACCAAATCTCTCGATGTCGCTATTGTGACGATATTGGTTGGTCGAGGAATTGGTGCATTCCCAAAATATTTTCACAAAGAGATTTTAGATTAATGATTATCAGTCATGTGGATACAATGACTTAGTGGGTAAAGGCAAACAGAACAGCTAGAAGAGTCTGGAAAGTTCAGAAAATTACATCACTTTACTGTAATGCAGCCTTTAAAACCAGGAGAAGAAAACACTTACCATATAAGATATCCAAAATCTACGAGGATATGTAGTCTCATATCACAATATGAATATATCGATACATTACCCAGCCCTCATATGCATGGATATGTATGTGTGCAAAGTCACTGAGTGAATTCGGAGTGTTGAAGGGATATTTCATCAGAATCATTGTCATGACTTCTATATAGCACAGGGTCCAGCAAATGTTGAACAACATGCACAAGTGGGGGTTAGGCTGACAACACGGCAGGGTACAGTGAAAGCAACAACAACAACAACAACAACAACAACAACAACAGACATTCAGGCTCGCCATAGCAGGAGAAATGAATAACATCAATTAACGAGTCCAGGGAGGCAGTGCAAATATTTGATATAGATGCAACAGCTACGTCATGGCCGTCTGGCATGTAAAAGAATATAGAGAGGACCGAATACCAAATACCCAGTAAAGGAATGGCAGTCAATTGCTGTGGCAAACTATAAAACATGATGGGAGAAGCGTTTATTTACTTTACAAGGTGATTTTTGATAGAGGCCAGTGCATCAGAAATGTGTGGCAAGGAAACAGCTCACGTCTAAGGCTAAATTGGTATTAGCAGACACTGAAACAAGGGGAAATGTGGCCCGTGTGCAATGTTTCATGCTCTATAGAGTGGATTATGTACACTGGTACAGTAGTTGCTCAGATTCAACAAATACACTGGAAATGCTGAAGAGTTTTGCTATAAACTGGACAACGGACTTGTTTAATGGTAATACTTAACAGGAAATGACTTATGTTGTATGGTATTTGAATTTGTATGAGGGGTTTGACCCTGATCCTGGACAAAAGGTGCTATAGCTTCCTCCTAATGCTGTCTTATTCTGTCCCTCTAACTAATTGGATTAATGTCGGGGCTTTAATTAGAACGATCAGGTGGTCAAAACCAGAAGAGGGCTGTAGGAACAGGGACTTTACCATAGGTTTACTACAGGAGAGATAGATAGATAGATAGATAGATAGATAGATAGATAGATAGATAGATAGATAGATAGATAGATAGATAGATAGATAGATAGATAGATAGATAGATAGATAGATAGATAGATAGATAGATAGATAGATAGATAGATAGATACACAGTTTTTTTGCACCTGCCTCAAACTTCTGCACGGTACTGTAATGTTTATTATATTAGAGCTGGGACCATATGCGTTTATCCTAATTCACGATACTTTTCATTCATTGCTATCCATTTATATATATATATATATATATATATATATATATATATATATATATATATATATATATATATATATTCTAGGAAAAGAAAAATTAATTTTAAAAATCATTGCATAATACATATGAATGTTTTTTTCCCCCACCCCTAAAATATATAGCACACCAATTCTTCCAATAATTCTAGATTAGTATAGAGTGAATTCAGAAGTATTCACTTGGCACTTTTTATCTCCTGCCATGCTATTACATTGTTTTTGATATGTTGCAATGGTAGAGACGAAAAAAACAGTACGTTTCATTTTTTTTTTCCTCTCTCTTTTTTTTTTTTTTTTAAATTAGACATTATGATGGATATTGCTGTTTGTCACCACATGGAGCCTACAGCTGGCCTACATTTTGAATTAACACAGTCCCTGGCTGGGAGCTCTTCTTTGACAGACCTGAACACCTGAAGACCCCAAAACCAACACTCCCCTATTTTAAGACCAAATTAAACTACTAAAGACTTTATATCTCTCATTATTACGCTGCTTTCTGGTACCCTAAAGGACAAGGCAAGCACAGCTGTACACACGGTCGGTTTATTAATGAGGGGAAACCAGAGCACCGCGAAGAGCAGAAGGAAACCCCGCAACTTTCCATCCTTCACTGAAACTGACATCCCCGCCTGCCTTAGCGCACACACGACAAACACTTCCCAACAGTCCACACGGGACAAATGTCTCCGTTTGAGACATCTGTAGTTCGTTGCGTCGCATTCATCAAAAGTGAGCACAGCTGCGCGTCTCGCGACCCTGCAGTCTAATTAGGCTACCGGAGTGACGTAACTGTGACCAAAGCACAGCCTATAGTGACAATATGCTACCTGGTAACAGCCAGTGCCGTGAGCTAGCAACACAGGCTACTCGTCTATGAATGACACATTTAAGCCCTCTTTAGAACCAAACGACCAAACTGGATGTAAAGCCACACACAATACAGCGTATATTTTAATAGAGAACAAAACACACAGCCAACAATATTTGCTTCTTACCGTAAAAGGCATTCCGCGTTATCTGTCCACCCATTGCTTTATCCCTGTGTAGCCCGCTGCTTATCCCCTTTATGGCTTATTCAGATGCTGTCGTTGCACAGCCCGGCGCTCGTGACATGATTGCACGCTCGCGTCCAGCTTATAGACCGCTTCTTTTGCCTCCGAATAGATGCAAACACTGGAGACAGACCCACACCTCCTTCTCGTGAGTGCAGGCACACATCCGTGAAGGCAACTCCCCCCCCCTCCATTCACTGTGCGCTCCCTCCGCCTCGTGTCTCACTCACACAGGCTATTTGCATAAAAGGTGGAGACTGGCTGGGTGCTTCTTAACGCTGTCACTGCCGCACGGAGCTGCCTCCACCAAGTGAGCTATTTATGGAGCACGCAACTCCGCAGAGAAGTGACCAGCATAAACTAAATATGAGGCTTGTACTGCAAAGATGTACTGAGCTATATTACATTCACTTCTTAGGGTTAGGCAGGGGTTAAAGTGAGATTAAAGTGGGGTGGGGGAAATGTTGATTTATAAAAAGTTAGACAATGTTTGATTCAGCCAAGTTAGGAAAATATGCATTATCTCTGTTGCACACACACACACACACACACACACACACACACACACACACACACACACACACACACACACACACACACACACACACACACACACACACACACACACACCTTCTGACTGTAAAGAATTGATCAGGTCAAGTCTGGCATTTAACATATGGAAAGGAGCTCCCTGCTACAACACCAGGAGGGGGCCCAGCTAACAATTTGGTTCCCAGAACGTTCTGGGAACGTTCGTTTTAGGTTGTGGGAACGTTCCCTGATGGTTAGGTTTGGTTGTATTTTGGTTGTGTGCTGGTTAATCGGAAAGTTGTCTTAACGTTCTCGGAATACATCGAACGTTCCCCTAACGTTATCTTAACGTTGCAATCTTTAGCTAACGTTCCCCTAACGTTATCTTAACGTTGCAATCTTTAGCTAACGTTCCCTAACGTTATCTTAACGTTGCAACATTTAGCGAATGTTACCCGAACGTTCTTTTTTTACAATCCTCTAACCTTTAAAAAACTTTAAAAACCATGATACCAATCGTACTATTACTTTAAACTCGGCAGGAATTAATGAAGAGGCAAAGTTGATGGGATTTAAAACTTTAATATACAATATAAAAAATTACAAAACATACAATAATCAAAATCAGTTTTATTGGGAATATAGATACAATAGTGAAAATTCAGCGTGCAAGATGCATATTGGAATGATAAAGTACCGTATTTTAAAAACTGGCCCATACGGTAGGTGTCCGTTATGTTAAGGGTAACACATTAACAATTATTCAACTACGCAATAGCACACACAACTACCACCAGGGCGTTGATTATTAATACCGTTGAAAAGCAGTCCCGTACGGGTCCGTGTACTTGGCAGCCAACGGATTTTCGTTTTGAAATGAAAAAAACAAAACTGAAAAACAGCCAGTTACCCAATTACCATTAGTAAATAGGGAAACAAAAAACGGAGAACGACCAGTTTTTCGTTTAAAAAAAAAAAAACAATCTTGTTATCCGATTGTATTTTATGCATTTATTAGGGATGAGCCGGATACTCGGCTGAAACGATAGTATAAAGCACTTTTGCCGAATACAAGTGTAATACGAGTCATTATCTGTTCTTGGATTGGGTAGCGGACCGTGTGCCCCGCCCGTACACACACGCTCTGCTCACTCACACAACACGGAGAAGTGAACATCTCTCTCTCTCTCTCTCTCTCTCTCTCTCTCTCTCTCTCTCTCTCTCTCTCTCTCTCTCTCTCTCTCTCTCTCTCTCTCTCTCTCTCTCTCTCTCTCTCTCTCTCTCTCTCTCTCTCTCAGGTCCGCGGGTCTTTTCCGTTAACGTTTAGAGTTTCTTCAGCTTCAGGTTGTTTTTTTATTTCGGTTTGTAGTACTTACTTAACCAGTAGATAGCGCAAGTGACCGGAAGTCACTCCTGCGAGTTTGGCGGTCAGCAGAGGGCGCCACTTTGGGCTTGTTTTTATTTAAAGTTGCTCACACATATTGGTAGTCGCGGGTCACGTTTTTTTTGGGCTTGTTACTAAAGTGTAGTTGCTTATTTGGGCTTGTTCCCAGCTCCATAATAAGTTGTCAAGCAGGTATTTTCTTATTTAAACGTAGGAGTTTGTTCCCTCGGCCCCACCCCTTTCCCCATACACACTGGAGACAGCAGAGTTTATTTCCGCCCACTTCCTGCTTCTTATTGGCTCTGACCCAAATGGCAACGAGTACTAGCCAATCAGAGGAAGAGCAGGGCAATCTGTTTTTTTCTGGTTAGGAAAATGCGCGAGTAGCGACTGATGGTGACTGTTAGAGAGTTTTTGGAGAAATAAATGTGGGCGAAAATACGGGAAGAAAAATAACAAAGACTGGGAGAAAGAGAAAGGAGTAAAATAATGGATTCAACCCGTCGTGGGGAACAACTCAAAATCACTGTGAAAAAGTGTGTATTCGATATCCCATCAGTTTTCTAATGTTAAAATGTGGTTTAACTCCCTCCTGTGGTCATTGTCCTGAAGCTCAGGGGGAGAAAATAAATAAACTCTACCGTGTGTACAGTTTACCAGTCTGTCCACATGGATGTAAATTGAAAATCCGCACAGATTTTTCTCTTCCAGGATCTTAGGGGGGGCTCCGTAGAAAAAGTCGCTAGTTTTTCGGCTTGTGTTCACAGGCCTGGTTCCGTATTTGTTTCGCAAGATCTGGCAACACTGGTTGGCCGTCAGGACAGAAGTCCCTGACAAGTCCCTGCTCAGCAAACCACGTCCACACACTCCTCTCAGAAAAGCCCTTTATAGGTCCAAACTGGGAACCCAACGCAGCTGCTATATCCCCACAAGACATCCCATTCTTTTAGTTTTCAAATATAAAACTAGCATATTCGTCTAAAAACATTTTTACGCTCGTCTCATTGATGTCCAAATGACTTCCGGGTATGCAGCATACAACCGCTTAACACTTACATAGACAGTTAAGACTACTTACGATCGCTTCCGGGTCACGAAAAAAAACATTGTAAAATTGAGAAATGAGACTTATACACCCGTATTTTATTTTCCGGTTTCCATCTATAAATGCATCAAAGACAATCGGATACCAAGATTGTTTTTCTTTTTCCGTTTTTTAATATCAAAACAAAAAACGGTTGTTCTCCAAAAACGAAAATCCGTTGGCCGCCAAGTATCCGGACCCCGTATGGATCCGTCCTCCATCTGGCCTCGCCTTCAGCCCGCGATTAGCTTCCGTCGTTTTCTTCACTTTAGTAAAAGTTACCTTTACGCAAGACCCTCACAAGTTCGCCACTCACTCTAAACTTTCTTTCTGATGTTCGATTACCGTTTTCGGCTGCAAATTTTACCACCTGCAGTTTGTAATCTGGAGACAAGGATTTTTTTTTTTTTTGGGCATCTAGTCTTTAGGAGCAGCATTGAGTTGTCACCAGCCTAGAGCGCCCTCTCGTGGCTAAAGACGGTAATGCTTTCATTATGAATTAACATTTTAAAACATTTTAAATTATATATTTTCATATACAAGTCTCACCGGACTGTCACAGGACCAGCCAAAGTACGAAAAAAATATGACTTAAAGTCTGTAAAATACAGTATGTAATGGTGGTTTGTGTGCAGGGATCTGAAGCGCCTGCGAGGGCAGGAGGATGGCAGCAGTGTAGAACAAAAAGAGCTCCATAGATTTGAAGGCTCAGTCCTTCTCAGCTGGCCTAAAAAGAAAGAAACAAAAGTTTGATATGTCATACTAAGACTGAACAAGTTGACAAAAGCAAGACAAATTCCCTTACTATCAACCCTGTTTTTTTCTGATCACAAATATTGATAGTTTGATCATTATCAACAATAACATTATGAACATTACATAGAAGAATTTCAATTGACCGTCTGTGTGAGGCAAACTTCAGCGCTTGCCCAGCGCGGGAACGTGTTTTCTGGGAGGCCGCTAGAGTAGAAGTCGAAATGAAACAAAGTTACTAGTTGACTACTAGTCAAATTAAAACATTATCAGCCAAGCTAAGCAGAATACTGATGTGAACAATAAAATAACACCTGCCTGTTAGAACCCTGAAGATTCTCAGGTCCTGGAAGGCCTTCTTTGCCCCACAGGCTATACTGTTTTAGAACATCATTGGTTGCCACTCGCCGTAGCATGCAACAGATGGCAGTAGATCCGGTTGATCCTCCAAGGCTTGTCAGGAAAAGTTGCTGTAAAACATGGAAACACAAATTATACAACTAAGTGGAGAGCTTGTATAATCTCATTTAGTAAGCAAAGTCAGTTCAGTTATATTATAATTGCAGTTATGCAATTATAGTGTTAATCTTAGGGCAGGACTACGGCCACTTAATTACCATTTAGTTCCTCCTCTCCTGCTGAACACTTGCAGCTCGGTGACTGTTGAGCAGGGCGACAGCAACATGTCATCGACTGGAGCAGGGGGGAGGTGACGGGGAGCTCCGTAAGAGCATGAGCAGCTCATCCATCTTCTCCTCAAATGTATCCATCCGCTGTGCCATGCGGGTAACGGATGTCCTCATGGCTATGGATAAACAAATCTGTTAGTTTTGTTGTTATACATTATATACTTATATGTGAACAACTTAGGGGAGTCTTCTTACCTCTCATTTCCATCTCCATGGCTGAGCCACCTCCCTTTGTGTGATGATGTTCTGCTGTTAAGAACAACAAAAAAGTTAAAGTTTCTCTCAAGTTCCTTGTCATGCAATTGTATTTAATTGGAAAAATTTAAAGCCATTGTACCGGCAACTGGGTCCCAAGCTGAAGTGGCAGGCTGAGCTTACGTTAGACCCAACCAGCTCTGGGCGACCGGCTGGTTTCCTGTGTGGTGTTAACTCATCTAAAAAAAAGTAGATGTAGAATATTGGTCAGTTCATTTATGGTAGGTTTCTGCCATTTTTTTGCCATTGCAAAAGATGAACCTATGCTGTTACGTTTAGACAATCACTTGTCTTGCAACTTACATGCAGGTGGTGGAGGCAATGACGTCTGTTGATCTGAAAGGAAGACACACACACATCAGAATAGCCACATGATATGCACCAGGTTGAATGTAGTTCCATGGCAGGAAATGTGTTTCCTAAATGCATGCATCATGTTAACTTACGGACATGAATTCTAGACACACGTCCTGTAACGGAAGGCTTTCTTGTTTGTCGAACAGATTCATCTGAAATAACAGACCATACAATTTGTCATGATTGCCAAAAGAATATTTAAATGTATACAGTCGGTGTAAACACTGGGAAGGAGATCTTATTTGTAACATAAATGCAAGCATGTTGACACAAAAATACAATGCAACAAAGCAGACACGTCGTGCACAGCAGCAAACAAAGGGCGAGATATATGCAATCCAACTAAAGCACAACTCCGGCCTCGCCTTTTTGAATGGGAGAGCGAGGGGCCCTTCTATGATAGCATCAAAATCAACCTGATCAGAACCAGAATATAACGAAGCCATACGAGAGAAAGAGTTTAATGTTAAACCACAAACCCTCCCATTACAACCACAACATCCTTAAACTGTAAAGTATGTTGCTTACCTTTCCGTGAGCTTGCCAAGCTGTACAGCGTCGGTCTCCTCAAAGCAGAGGCCCCCCCCCCTACTGGTGTGGGGATGTAATGGTTCGGTGTGCAAACTAAATTAAAAAAGTGCATTTCCTTAGTTGTGAAAATCGTTCCATTGATAGATTCTCGTTTTAAGTATTTTCACTATTACAGTTAAAAAACCGAAGTCAAGCACAAAATTACTGTTTTAAGCTAAATTGATATCAGCCTTACAATAAATGCTATGCTGTTTGTCTTACTTATATTTTATAAGTCAAATCATTTTTGAGTTAATTTAAATCAAGTGACAGCAAACCTTTATGCTACTTCAAAATACTCAAAACAACCAAACGGGAACGTTGTGTGAAGGTACGGCGCAACCGCAGGGGAACGTTACAGTTGGTTGGTTCTCTTAACGTTCAGGGAACGTTAGAACCCGGAGAGAACGTTCCCCCAAATGTTAGTTTTTGGTTTGGTTCAAACTAAGCTTTAGAGAACCAAAAACTAACGTTCCCTAGACGTTCTGTATAAGTGGGGAGGGGGCCTGCTGTCTCCTGTCCCCTGGGGTCCTAGTCTAGGCTAGGACAATACAATGTTGATTAACTGTATTGATGTCAGAGTTTCACAGTTACACGACAGACCCTTTTGGTCTGTCACAAAAAAGACCCCCAAAGGGGCAGAGTTTAGAGCCATGTCCTTCCCCATTGGATAGCAAAGATGTACTCGGCATCTTGTCATGACGAAGACGGACCAATGAGAATGGATTTGAATGCACCAGGTGAAAAGGAACCGCCCCCAGGTGCATGGCATAAACAAGTGTGATTTAGGGATATTCAAGACTGGTTTCATGTGACTCCGTCAGGGGGAGCGTGGATCAATCCGCTGTCAGCTGCAGTGTTATTATGTTGTTGTTTGTCTCATCGTCCTCATCATTCTGTTGCATTAAACCTTTTCTTAATTCTCAATTGAACTGCAAGCCTCCTTCCTCAGAGATCCAACAAACACAGAGTTAGTTACTAACTCTAACAGTTGGTGACCCCCGACGCGATCTCTGAGGAAAAGGACGGACAAATTCAAAAGACTGGATCATGGTGAGTTACTGAATTTTCACATGGGGCCGAAAAACTGAAAGGTGAGCAGAAACCCTGTTTTATCAAAACACTGCATAGCTTAGGTAGATGTGCAAACGAGAGACCCGAGGATCTTAGCGTTTGAGTCGTGTGCACTGTTTTAGAAGTCCGTTTGAGTCGGCCGGTGAAACCTGTTAAATCTTAAATTTAAAGTGATCGTGAAAGAGTCGACCAGGTGAACTTGTATAAATGCTTGGTTTATGTGATCGTGGAAAAGTCGACCTAGTTTAACCTGTTAAATTTAAGATTTGAAGTGGTTGTGAAAGAGTCGACCGGGTCACAGGAAAAATTTGTAAAATGTTCACGAAAAAGTTGACCAGGTATCAAATCCCAATAAATTTGAAATAAAAAGAGACAGCGACACAGTTTTAGTCTCTGTGGGGCACGGAGGAAAAACAAAGTCTCTTAAAGCCAGTCGGTGGGGGTGAGTCCCAGTGAAGTATCAATTAGTTTTTTTCCTCGTGACCATAGTCTAGAAGAATAGGAAATTATTTGATAAATATAGTCGAATTGTGTAAAAGATACACTTAGGAATTGTACAGAGGCGCCTAATGTAAATACATTTATGTGGTGAATTTGAGTGTTTTGTGATAAACCGCAGCCTGGTGCAAGGGTTGGCTGTGTTACTCGGAGCTTGTAGAAGGCGGCTCCAGCAGTGTTGATATTGACTGTACATAATTTATTGTATAAATATTTGGTTTGTTGAATTGGGAGCGTGAATGCTCCAGCAGTGTGGTTTTAAACGGGAAAAAGCGTTCATTGACACCTATCCTGTAGTGAGTGAGGAAATGTTGGGAGGATTTTTATTTTTTAACTGAAAAAACTTAACAGAAAGTTCTGGTTGACAGAAAACATTCACCATGAGTGTCCGCCAGAAACGGTAGAAGCTTGGCTCCTTAAGAGGTGAATTAAGTTGGAAACGCACAGAACTTTGAGTTTTTACTCTGCGGCAAAAGGGGAGGGGAAAAGACTTTGTATCAGTCACATTTTGATATTGTGTAGCGGAGAAGGAAAGGGCCTCATCTCTTTGAGAACATTTTATTTTTTAAACACCCCAATAGATTACCACTACATTTTTAAAAATAAATATTTGGTGAATAAGATGAAATTGTACTGTGAGAGTTCAATTTCTGATGAGATTGCGTTATGAATGTGGTATGTGGAAATGCTCCACAGAATGTCTGGCTTGATGTTTTGTGAGAAACCGTTGAAAAAGTGTGATTGGTTGATGTGGAACGTTGTAAAGTGTGATTGGTTGATGTGGAACGTTGTAAAGTGTGATTGGAGTTCCTCAGAAAATGCATCCATGAGCAGCTAGCAGTTGAAAATGTATGAAAATTTGTCAAACACTGGACATTTTAGTTTCATTTGATAATTAGTTTCATTTGATTTGATGTCCTATGGGGACAAAGATTGGAATACATTAGTCTTGTTTAACTTTAAAATCCTTTTTCCTGTTTCCTGATTGTCAATTCTTTCTCTCAAAACCTCACTTATTGTCTCCTGTGTTAATGAGGGACTGCCAAGGAGGGACTAGGGGTTTTCACACCTCAATTAACACTATAGATACAGACACATTGAATGCATATCTACTCAGATAGTCTAGTTGATAATCTAGTGTGATGTTCTCTGTTTGTAATTAATAAGTTCATTTTGATTTGGGATTCATCTGTTTTTCTCTTTCCGTTTTCTTTTATTCTTTTGGGTTGGTGTTTTGAGTAACATGTGAGTGATTTGATAGAGCCCATTACAAGTCAAATTTAGCATTCCAATAAAGTCAACTGAAAAGTGAGTGGAAAATAATTTCAGCTGCCTTAAGCAACTTGACATTAGATGAAAAAGTTCCAGAAAGGAATTATAGCTTATAAGGGTTTTAAATGGATACATTTGTAAATGCATATTCAGCATTTTGATTCAAAATTGGTTTGTTTTTGACTTGAAATGATAAATAAGAGGTTTTCCACATTTTTGAGTTCATTGCATTTATATTCATTCTAAATTTTGTTTTCCATGATTTTTGTTTGAGTTTATTCTTTTCTTTCACTCAACCTTTTGATTTTCTGTAGGGGTGGGGACGCACGTTTTTAGTCAAGACAGTAGCTTTTCTGTTGTTGTTTCTCTTTGGTTTGATTTTTATTTTTTCTCCCTAGTTAAACAAAGTAAAAAAACAAAGTGAGAATAAAGATTTGCTAAACTTCTGTGCTGGCCACACAGAACGTTGAAACAATCTTCTTCTGAGAGTGTTGTGGCACAGAACGTGATACAAGACTGATATTGACATTAATTTGCTCCAAAAAATAGCAATTTGTTGGAAAATGTGTCAAAAGTTTAAGATTTCAATGGAAAGAATCAATCAGCAGCCCAACCACCTTGAGAGATTTTGGGAATTTTATATAGTGAAGAATTGCGGTGGGTTTTATTCTTTGAATATATGTATTTGTGATTGGTATGTACGTATATTTTCAATGGACTGATGATTTTGGACGGCTAATTTCATAATTTTTGTGTTTTGGACTGAAGTTTTTTGCCCATTGTGTTAAGGACTTTGGAAAACACGGAGACCAAGGAAAACATTTCTCCCTTCATGAGAAATTAACGGACAAATTTATCTCACAGTTCTTTCCTCCTAGAATGAAACATTAATATGACTTTTGAAAAGCAGAAAGTCTGTCATAACCATTTATTTACAGGTGAAAGCAGAGACTGGTCCGCCCTGATGGCTTCAGCTGTTTACCAAATCCAGATCCAGGTGGAACAAGTTCATTCTGGGTGCTATTGACCATAGCGCTTCAGTGAAGGACACCCATAACAGTCTATGAGGACACCCCACACAGCATGGGACCAACAGCCCAGCAGGGGGGCCAACAAACATCTGACCAGACGCCGACGGCGAGCATGGAGCGTTGCTGTTGCTGACTTCCTGTGGTGGCTCCTGACACTGCAAACTATGTTTCAGAAAAGGAGGGAAAAGGAGGGTGTTGATATAAGGAGGGTGCGTTCAGTCACCTTCCATCCAACGAGTAAAGAGTCCAAATATTCATCCAAATCTTCAGAAAAAGGAGGGTTAAGGACTTCTTACAGCAGCGGCAGCCGAGCGGGCGCACAAATGTGACATCATGGAAAGCACCGTGGTCAGCTGCGGTGACATACTGCTGCCTAATGAACCAGCGACGATCTGAGATTTGGTCCACAGAGACTTTGTTTCCAGATTAGACGAAAGTGAACAAGGAACTTTCAAAAATCTGGACTTCAGACAGAGTTGAGATTAGGTATAAGGTTATTTGTGCAGATTTTGATTAGAAAGTTACATTTAGTTAGGAGTTGATCTGTTTTCTTCTGATTATACATGTTTATGTTGATATGCTATTCTTTTGATTTAGAGATTTTAAGATTTTTGTTTTTGTTCTCCTTCCTGTTAAATGATTTAAGTTCCCATTGTTTTTTTTCACCTGGTTAATGACTTCTAGTAGCTTCTGATTTGTTTTTGTTTCTAAAGTTAGTCACTAATCACTGAGTAATATCAGCCATAGGAGCGACAGTTGTGTTAAAGAGCATAACATTTTTTACAAGAAAAGGAGTCAGATGAGGTCAAAGGAAATGAATTGTTTGTAAAATCATGTTTGTTTCTTACAACTTTTGCAGCTGATGTTTACATTTTTTGTTGTATTTTATGTTCATGTAACTCAAGAAATTGTTTTCAGTAACATTTATAGTATTTTCACACCAAAGGTGTGAAAAAGGAGGGATTGTTGATTTATAAAAGTTAGACAATGTTCGATTCAGCCAGGTTAGGGAAATATGCATTATCTCTGTCCCTCACCTGAAAAGGATCCGCCCCTGGTGCAGGGCATAAATGAGTGTATTTAGGGATATTCAAGACTGGTTTCATGTGACTCCGTCAGGGGGAGCGTGGATCAGCCCGCTGTCAGCTGCAGTGTTATTATGTTGTTGTTTGTCTTTGTCTCATCATCCTCATCATTCTGTTGCATTAAACCTTTTCTCAATTCTCAATTGGACACCCGCGCCTCCTTCCTCAGAGATCCAACAGAACACAAAGTTAGTTACAAAATTCTAACAGAAACCTAATATCCTAAGAGATCAAATTTGATTTTGACACTAATAATGATAATAATGTATACTTTGTTAATCCCTCAAAAAATGCCCGGAGCGGTGTTTTCTTTTATTTATTTTTTTCCTGCATTTTTGTAGCTTTTTCCAACATTTGTCACTTTTCTATTATTACACACAGGCATGAATACACACACTCAGTGCCGATACATGCACTAAATGGAGAGATGTCAGAGTGGGGGTCTATATCCAAAACGTTTCACTTCTGGGATGCCTGAAATTGCGCTGGATGTCCTTTTTTTGGCCAGATTCTGTCCCCTTCCTCTGTCTCGGTGTTTGTGTTCTAACCTCCAGTGGATTTCTGAGGACTATGGTTACCTGGTCCTCAGATCTCTGCAGGGTAAATCCAGACAGCTAGCTAGACTATCTGTCCAATCTGAGGACTATGGTTACCTGGTCCTCAAATCTCTGCAGGGTACATACAGACAGCTAGCTAGACTACTTGTCCAATCAGAGTTTTCTGTTGACAAATAAAACTACTTTTTAATATGCACATGTTCCACCAACAACAAGTTCTTTCCCGAGGCCATTTTGCTGCGGCGTTGGGGCTCCGTCCGGCGCTTAGCCGTGATTGGTTTAAAGGAATGCCAATAAACCAGAGCTTGTTTTTCTCCTGTCTAGCAATGCGGTGTGCTGCAGACCCTCCTCCACAGTGCATTGGAGGAGGGTCTGGCAATGTAAGACTAGCTTGTTTATGGATACGCTGGAATGGATATTAACAGTGATGTATGAAACTGCCAGTTAAATTAATTTCCTTGTTAATCAAAGGTGCCGGAACACCGTTTTGGATCGTTCCAGACCACTTCAGTAATCCCCCTTGGTTTAGGTCAATACAAGCAGTGCAATGAATACATTAAAGAGATTATAGTGTATAGAGTTCCACATGAGACTTTGTTCTTTAAATGAGATACAAGCTCAGGCTAAGTATGGATCCAGGACCTGAGAGAGTAAGAGTGGTCACATTCTTTGCTCTCAGCACTCACTCTTTCACCTTGCGTACTTCCTTGTGTGCCTCAGGCCCCTGGCAGACAGGCTGGGTGACCCCTCAGGAGTCAGGCCTCTGACTTGAGCTGTCATCACGTATGGTGGTGACCTCATGGCCCTCAATCTCAGACACCACGGTGTTTAAGTTGGGCCCAAAGCTCAGATAATGGCAATGTGAAGGACAGTGTGAGGTTCATTATAAGATGAATGGAATATGAACATAGGTAAAGCCACACTGGGTGAAAGTAGTATTGAGACCTTTTGCAGTGTTCACATTTTTGGTACTAACTCAATGTTTGCAGGTCTAGTGGACTCACAATAAAGCCGTAATTTATGTAAAAAAGCACTTACCAGACAACAAGCATTATAGACAGTATGGTTGACATTTTCAATTTACCACTGTTAGATCAAATGTATCAATAAAAATACTACTGGATGTAACCCTTGTGTTGTCATCGGGTCAAATTGACCTGTTTCAAAGTGTTTTTTATCCAAAATATGGATTAACGTAGATGATTCCATACAACATTGTTCAGGTAAAATTAATGATTACTTTCATTGAATTTTATTTAATCTTCTTGCATTTGAATTTTTTCAAATGCTGAAATTTTTTTAATGGTTTCAAAACAGTATCCGGACTGAAATTTGACATATACACATCTGTGATTCACTCAACATTCTCTGATCTTAACTATTAGTCAAAATAATTCTAATTCATAATTTATGCCTTTTTAACTAAAAACGTAAGTATAATATGATATAAATGAGGTTTGTTGACCATGAATTCCAAGAATAAGTGTAAAACCTGTTATTAAACCAGCTCAGGTTTTAAAAAAAGCACCAAAAGCTGGAAAAACTGACAAATAAATCAGAAAAACTGACAAAAACATTGGAACATTTTTTTTCATTTTCTATTTTGACCTGGAAGGACAAGTTTATGGTTACGGGAAGACAACACAAAGAGTAAAAAAAAAAATGTAGAAACACCATGTCCCTTAAGAGAGCCTGAAACCAGTCAGCCCAAGCGCACTATACAGGTTGTGTAAGCCCCTTGTAAATTATGCAAGGGGGCTTGCCTCCCCCTTGTGTGTCAATAGTGTGTCCTCAATGTTTATAGCTTCAATAAGAGAATGAAGCAGAACTAAAAACAAACTGTGAGGTAAACTTGTGTTCCCTTCCCCAAGCTTGATGTCAAATAATAGTAAGTAGGGCCAATCCTGCGTATATATATATATATATATATATATATATATATATATATATATATATATATATATATATATATATATATATATATATATATATATATATATAACTTTTGTGTGTGTGTATATACACACACACACACACACATAAATAAATAAATATACATATACACTACCATTCAAAAGTTTGGGGTCACCCAAACAATTTTGTGTTTTCCTGAAAAGTCACACTTATTCACCACCATACGTTGTGAAATGAATAGAAAATAGAGTCAAGACATTGACAAGGTTAGAAATAATGATTTGTATTTGAAATAAGATTTTTTTTACATCAAACTTTGCTTTCGTCAAAGAATCCTCCATTTGCAGCAATTACAGCATTGCAGACCTTTGGCATTCTAGCTGTTAATTTGTTGAGGTAATATGGAGAAATTGCACCCCACGCTTCCAGAAGCAGCTCCCACAAGTTGGATGGTTGGATGGGCACTTCTTGCGTACCATACGGTCAAGCTGCTCCCCCAACAGCTCAATGGGGTTCAGATCTGGTGACTGCGCTGGCCACTCCATTACCAATAGAATACCAGCTGCCTGCTTCTGCTCTAAATAGTTCTTGCACAATTTGGAGGTGTGTTTAGGGTCATTGTCCTGTTGTAGGATGAAATTGGCTCCAATCAAGCGCTGTCCACTGGGTATGGCATGGCGTTGCAAAATGGAGTGATAGCCTTCCTTATTCAGAATCCCTTTTACCCTGTACAAATCTCCCACCTTACCAGCACCAAAGCAACCCCAGACCATCATATTACCTCCACCATGCTTAACAGATGGCGTCAGGCATTCTTCCAGCATCTTTTCATTTGTTCTGCGTCTCACAAACGTTCTTTGTGATCCAAACACCTCAAACTTGGATTCATCCGTCCACAACACTTTTTTTCAGTCTTCCTCTGTCCAATGTCTGTGTTCTTTTGCCCATCTTAATCTTTTTCTTTTATTGGCCAGTCTCAGATATGGCTTTTTCTTTGCCACTCTGCCCAGAATCCCGCAGCCGCCGCTTCACTGTACATGTTGACACTGGTGTTTTGCGGGTACTATTTAATGAAGATGCCAGTTGGGGACCTGTGAGGCGTCTGTTTCTCAAACTAGAGACTCTAATGTACTTATCTTCTTGCTCAGTTGTGCAACGCGGCCTCCCACTTCTTTTTCTACTCTGGTTAGAGCCTGTTTGTGCTGTCCTCTGAAGGGAGTAGTACACACCGTTGTAGGAAATCTTCAATTTCTTAGCAATGTCTCGCATGGAATAGCCTTCATTTCTAAGGACAAGAATAGACTGTCGAGTTTCAGATGAAAGTTCTCTTTTCTGGCCATTTTGAGCATTTAATTGACCCCACAAATGTGATGCTCCAGAAACTCAATCTGCTCAAAGGAAGGTCAGTTTTGTAGCTTCTGTAACGACCTAAACTGTTTTCAGATGTGTGAACATGATTGCACAAAGGTTTTCTAATCATCAATTAGCCTTCTGAGCCAATGAGCAAACACATTGTACCATTAGAACACTGGAGTGATAGTTGCTGGAAATGGGCCTCTATACACCTATGTACATATTGCACCAAAAACCAGACATTTGCAGCTAGAATAGTCATTTACCACATTAGCAATGTATAGAGTGTATTTCTTCAAAGTTAAGACTAGTTTAAAGTTATCTTCATTGAAAAGTACAGTGCTTTTCCTTCAAAAATAAGAACATTTCAATGTGACCCCAAACTTTTGAACTGTAGTGTATACATACGTATACTGTACACATATACATATATACAGTATATACACGCATATACTGTATGTATAAGGTATATATACACATGTGTATATATACATATATACATTTATACATATGTACACATATATACTGTACATACACACACACATATACATACAGTATATATGCATCACAACACTGGCTATGGATACCGATTCCGAAGCGGAACAATCATCAGTCACCTCCTCTACATGGATGACATCAAGCTGTATGCCAGAAATGAGCGAGACATCGACTCACTGATCCACACTACCAGGATCTACAGCAACGACATTGGAATGTCGTTCGACTGGACAAGTGTGGTCGCATTGTATCAAAAAGAGGGAAGATGATCAGAACTGAGGGGCTCAAACTACCAGAAGGCCACATTGCAGATGTTCAGGATAGCTACAAATACCTTGGGGTGCCACAGGCTAACGGAAACCATGAGGAGGCAGCAAGGAAGACCGCCACAGCCAAATACCTACAAAGAGTGAGGCAGGTCCTGAAGAGTCAGCTGAATGGGAAAAACAAGATCCGAGCCATCAACACATATGCCCTGCCAGTCATCAGATACCCCGCTGGTATAATAAACTGGCCAAAGGAGGAGATAGAGGCTACTGACATCAAGACGAGAAAGCTCCTCACAATGCATGGAGGGTTTCACCCCAAATCCAGCACCCTGAGACTGTACACCAACTGTAGCGAGGGAGGCCGAGGGCTAGTGAGTGTCAAGACCACTGTCCAAGACTCAAATAAATAAAAACATACATATATACATATATATATACTGTACACATATACATATATACAGTATGTAAAGACATGGCGGTTAGAACCAAAGATCTCAATCTTGGACTAATCAGACCAAAGCACAGACTTCCACAGGTCTAATGTCCATTTCTTGTGTTTCTTGTCCCTAACAACTCTCTTCTGCTTGTTGACTCTCCTTACCATTTGTTTCCTAGCTGCTATTTGACCATGAAGGCCTGATTCACCCAGTCTCCTCTTAACAGTTGTTCTAGAGATGTGTCTGCTGCTAGAACTCTGTGTGGTATTCATCTGGTCTCTATTCTGAGCTGCTGTTAATTTGCGATTTCTGAGGCTGGTGACTCAGATTAATTTATCCTCAGCAGCAGAGGTGACTCTTGGTCTTCCTTTCCTGGGGCGGTCCTCATGTGAGCCAGTATCATTGTAGTGCTTGATGGTTTTTGTGTCTGCACTTGGGGACACATTCAAAGTTTTCTAAATTTTCCGGACTGACTGACCTTCATTTCTTAAAGTAATGATGGCCGCTTGTTATATAGCTACAGCAGACCAAGGTAGGACTCCCATACACAATATGATTCACACTACAGCTGCAAAGATGAATCGATTAGTTGTCAACTATTAAATTAATTGACAACTTTTTTTGATAATCAATTAATCGGGTTTGTTATTGTTTAAAAAAAAAAGTAAAATTTCTTGTTAAATATGCCAGTTCAGGAGCATTTGTTCCTGCTTGTAAGAAGTTAAAAAATAAAAGATCACATGTGATATCGTAACCATGGAGTCCCAGCATCACCGGCAGCCCACAGCTTTGACTCCTTATTTTGCAGCTTTGGATGGTCTGTACTGCCTGAAGGTGCAGCTGCCATCTTCACACAAAATGAGCCAAGAAGGCTGTTAGAACACTGAACATGGTCCCACAGGCCAGAACGCCACAAGTGTTACAGTAAAGTGTTTTTATTTTTATTTTTGTAGAGTTCCCTGGGCAGGAACCAGTAAGAGCCATTAAAAGAAGTTCCACAGTATTGTAGGTAAAACCTTTGGAATAAAAGATTATGAATTATGGTTGTGTTAATGATGGTGCTGCAGCCTCAGAATGGGATTAGCACGCGTAGTACTTTTTCACCGGCAGTATTGCACCTAAATGAAAGATTATAGGTTCAGTACCATTTCACCAGTAATATTAAGCTATACTTATGATTAAATATGATATACACTATACTGGAATAGACACATTTACTCTAGCAGCAATTTTCTCTTTATTGTGGTGGCGCTTGCATGAACCTACTCTGAGTTTCGAGTTTAGGGTTGGACTCAGTGTTTGGTAAACCTCTTTCCTGAAACGAGGCCCTGACGTTGTACTTGTGCGTTGGTGTGTGCGTCGATCTTTGTTTTGTGTGTAGTGGCTAGAAATGGTGTTAGGTGTAAACCGAGCCCTGGGTATCCTGGTCTGCCTTTGAGAAAATAAAAGCTCAGATGGGCCGATCTGGAATGAGGTCATAAGGGGCAAGGTTACCTCCCCTTTTTCTGCTTTGCCCGCACAGAGAATTTGGCCCACCCATGAGAGAGAGACATTATGGCTTTCAAACGAGTAAAGTGGCAGTTGGTCAAGGCCACAACCCCCCCTCTCTCCTGCTCAAAAGCTACAGACTCAGAAATGGCACATACAAAGGAAAGCTCATTGTGGGACTGGCTCTAGTGACTGTAATTCTGCACCAAGGCTGAATTTTTGGAAAAAGACTTCAGATACAGTATTAGGGGACCACTAAGGTCTATATAAAAGAGACTTCAGATACAGTATTAGGGGACCACTAAGGTCTATATAAAAGAGACTTCAGATACAGTATTAGGGGACCACTAAGGTCTATATAAAAGAACCTTATTGTGAAAAACTTATAAAAGTTATTTAGGGATATGATGAAACTAGGAGAGAGAGGAATAATGAGTGTAAATACTGGATAATTGTGTAGATGCTCGTTTCTGTTTATTGCCCAGTAAATCCTACAGGTAATAATATTTACATGTCCTCATCACTTTTATTGATTACGACCATGTAACCATAACAAATACTCGTGCCTGCCTGGGATGTTGATCCAAATGAAATCAGGACCACAACCTCCAGGTTTGGTTTGCTAAATGAGAGTCTGTAGACACACACACATGGTGCGCACATTTGGGGTGAAGACAGTTGGTGGAAAGCGCCCCTAGCACAATTGGAGGCTAATCACATTTGGCTTCATGTATCACCTCTGCAGACAAATGTAGAAAATCTGGATTTGGGATTTTGAAGAAGCCTTGCTGACTTCAGCCAATGCAAGATCACTTCCAAGACATGAACGCAGAGTAAAAATGAACTTCCTGATTGCATTCATCAGTGTGTATAAGTTAGATCACAGAGGAGAGAAGAAACTAGAAGATATTTAAGAAGCTGGAATCAGAGAATTTTTTCGTCTTTGCAGCTCTAAAGTCAAGAGATAATGTTCTGGTTCTGAGTGACTCTCATTCAGACAAAATATTTAAAATATTCAAGTTGACTTCTCGGTTTTCCTGCTGAACTTTTGTACCAATATTGGTACCGTTACATGAAATTCGGTACCGGTAACCAACGGAAACTTATTTCGAGCTTCATACAGTAAAACGTTTTTGTCAACCTTTTTATTTGACTTCTTTCCAATGTTTTATCTTTCTTTGTGTGAGATTTTTGTCAAACTTTTTGTGTATATTAAACATCACTAAAAATTAATGATCAATAGAAAATGTATTTCAAAAAAGAAAATGTCACATTTCATAACGTATTGTATTCATAATACAAGGTTTATGGGCTGGGTCAGGATTGACGTTCCATCCAGTCCGGTAGGGTAACTACTGATTTTTTTCAACCAGGACCTTATTTTCCTATGTTTTGTGTCTAAGTGGGAACAACAATCTTTTACATTGGTCCAATTATTAGGACAATTGTCTGTCACTACAGTGCTGTTTTGCTGCTGACACATTCAGATTCACTTAGACACAAAAACAGGAAAATAGAGGCCATTAAAGAAGCCCTGCACTAGGGTATAGCAGCTTTTTTCCCACGCAGGGACACTGCAAGATGAGTGTCGGCTGGACGCTGGCCAGACACGTTTCAGGAACAAACATCAGACGGGGTTTTACCGTCGCCACGTCATGTAACCTTGCAGATGCACAGGAGAGGAAAGGCCTGAGGTAAAGTGGGCTTCCTTGCCCAGGCTCATGCTGTACTTGAATGCATTGCTAGAACATCCTTCCTTTGTACAGTACCTTTTACTTCCTGTTTTAATAATGCATCCAGCACTCTGTCGGCCTTAACCTTTAAACATGAAAGCCTTCTTTGACCAGCAGCCCTGCAACATGATTGAGGTGCATCTCTGTACATACAATTGCATTACATAACTTACCCAGATAACACAGTGGGACTCGTGGTTTGCTGCAGGTCAACTGGTATCACACGGGACTAAGCATGGAACAGATGCTATCTGCTCCGTTTAGGTTTGAAGTGCCCTTGCTGAACATTAATACTGCAGATTTCTGACAATGCATTTTAGAATTAAAAGGGAATAAAACTAAGGACCACATTGGAAAATAAGAATCACATCAAGGGGCCAGACATTGACTTTTAATAATCGAAAGAGTAAAATATCTTTGAATGTATTATTGCATTTAGTCGGCCCATCTGAGCTGTCATTTTCTCAAAGGCAGAGTAGGATACCCAGGGCTCATTTCTAGCCCCTGGGGGCCATAGGCAGGCTGGTGGAACATAATAATGAAGCATAATAATGTTAAAAAACCTCATGAAGTGACATTTTCATGCCATGGGACCTTTAAGGACTTTGAGTGGTAATTGATATAAGTTACATGCCCCATAACATTTTCTTTATTTGTGTTAAATAAGTGCAAAGTGTGTCCAGCTTTGTCCCGATTTGGTTAAAAAGGTTGTTTGGTAGACTGACAGTGGGAAGATGTGGTGCGGTCCAGGGCTGATTGAGAGCTCTATCAATGGCGTTTTTCCACTGCTGGTAACAGCTTGCCTCGCCTTGCACTCTGCGTCCATTTTCCATTGCAGATTGAGTAACGCCTCAGCGTGGCTGGTCACCATAGCTACGTAGCCGGAAACTGCCATGATGTAATTTTCAACGCGACACAACAGCACATCGGAGGTGTGTTGTTTTTGAATCTCGGCATGTGGCTACTAAGAAAATTTGTTTCAAAACAAGCTGAAGGAAGCAACAAAAATCACTGCTGAAAACAAAACAAAACAAGGAGTTCAGACGTCGACATGACTATTGTTTGCCGACACAAAAGGGTAAGTTAAGTTTCCTGGTAACGTTAGCTAATATTTGCATGTGTTCAGGGTCACAGTCAGTATTTACTATACGCTATATAAAGTACATGAACTTTAGCAACACACCAAAATGTGTCTGCTGTGTACTGTGTATGTTTCAGATCCTTCACGCTTTGCAAAATCGCCTCCGCAGACGTCTGTTTGGGCGTTCGATGTACAACTGGTGAAATCTCTGGTTCTGACCTGCTGTGTAAAATCTTTATGAGAGTCATGGAGAGACTTATGACGATGACTGGGATGCATCTGGGACAGCAGAGCCGGGGGGGACACTGTCACAGGGTGCAGAGGAAGAAGACCGGGATGTACGGGAGGGTTTGATGCGCTACTTGAATAGCTAAATAAAATCTTTTCTTTGATATATTGTCTTGTTTTTTTTTATAAAGTAACAGTGTGCAATATTGGAAACGACATGCAAAAGCCCCCAATAGCCCTTAATATTGAATAGCTGAAAAGTGTGAATAGTGCAGAGAGTAGATAATCTCTATTTTTTTTAAATGGCGTGGTTGTTCCGGACACACACTCCGCACTTGTTTGCTAAAAACGCAGTCATAAGTGACGGTCCACCAACCAACCAGCAGTCTGCAGGTTTCACGTCACCTTTTGGTATCACCTCAGCTCGCTTGCTACCAGGTACTTTTTTAGTACTACCTCAGTCGAGGTTGACTGAGGTAGTACTAAAAAAGTACCTGGTAGCAGGTCCCAGGGACTTTTTTTCGTAATGGAAAACCAAAAAAGGCGAGTAGAGTCGAGGCGAGTCGAGTAGATACCACGCAGTGGAAAAACGCCACAAGGCAGTGGTGCTCGCCTGCTTAGGAGAGGGAATTGGTGCTGATTCAAACACGTGCTTTGGAAAGATTTAAGTGTTTAAGTTGTACGGAGAGAAGAAGTCTGCCTGCCTATCTTTGAAGCTCTGGCTATGCTACACAACACAGTCCCATAGGTCATTTGTAGTGATGGCAAGATGAAGTCTCATGAACTATATAACTATATATATAACTATATATATATATATATATATATATATATATATATATATATATATATATATATATATATACACGTCGCCCGGGTTAACAAGGTCCGCGTCAGGTGCTAGGAACCAGGGCAACCTGATGAGAAATGGGCTACTGGAACAAGACATACATGGACTAGAGCAGAAAACATGGATCTGATGCGATGCTACTATACAAGCAACCCCAGTGAGAGGGGTTACATGCAGAGACTATGGGATATGTGGATGCTTCGATACACGTCATCAACACTGACAAAGAAACAACTTGTGGCCCAGTGTTCGAACATCCGCAAACGGCAGCTTCTATCACAACTAGAGATTGATGAGATACAACAAATATGCTACGGCAAGGGGAGCCAGGACGACAGGTCAGTGGGGAGATTTCATCATCATTCCCACACTCAGAGATTGGGTCCCAAGCCCCAATAACAAGCCCAGAACCACTCAACATAAGGGCGACTGACCTACAATTGAAGATCATAGCCAAACTGGACCCCCTAGTACAACGACCAAGACTGCCAAGGCTAAGTGATAAAGTACCCTCTGAAAGTCTGCTAGAAGATGTGAATGCAGCACTACATACTATCCCTACTAAAGCCATAACCGAGACCAATGAGCTGATGTACGCCACAGCAACAGTGATCCTAGAGATGCTTGGCTATAAGATGAACACCACAAGCCACAAAGCGCAGTACCCCCCATGGCGGAGAAGGTTAGAGGCCAAGATCAAGGCAACACGAAGAGAGGTTAGTCAGCTCTCAGAGCTACAGAAAGGTGTAAGGAAGGGGTTATCTAAGAAATACAACAAGCTGTCCATACCTGAGGCTCTAGAGACTGCCAAACAAAGACTCACTGCTCTGGCCACCCGCCTAAAGAGATACAAGGGAGAAGCAGAAGCCAGGAAAATAAACCGGATGTTCTCCACCGAACCATCCAAAGTGTACTCTCAGTGGCAGGGCTATGGCACAAGATCAGATCCACCCAGGGCTGAGACTGAACAGTACTGGAAGAACATATGGGAGAAAGAGGCATCCCACAACATAGATGCTCAGTGGCTAGTGGATCTAAGAACAGATCACAGCAATCTCCCTGGACAAGAACCAGTAACCATAACAACGGCAGACATCCAAGAAAGAGTGGCAGGTATGAAGAGCTGGACAGCACCAGGCCCTGACATGATCCACACCTACTGGCTGAAGAAACTAACTGCGCTCCATGAACACCTGGCAGTACAAATGAACCAACTGCTGATGGATGGGACCCACCCAGAATGGTTAACCCAAGGACGGACAATCCTGATCATGAAGGATCCCCAGAAGGGAACAATCCCATCCAACTACCGGCCAATAACCTGCCTCTGCACAACATGGAAGCTCCTGTCGGGCATCATAGCGGCTAAGATGAGTAGGCACATGGCTCAATACATGCACAGGGCCCAGAAGGGAATAGGCAGTGACACCAGAGGAGCCAAGCACCAGCTACTTGTGGATAGAGCAGTCACTCGAGACTGCAAGACCAGGCAGACCAATCTGTGCACTGCCTGGATTGACTACAAGAAAGCCTACGACTCAATGCCACATACATGGATACTGGAATGCTTGGAGATGTACAAGGTCAACAGGACACTAATAGCCTTCATCAAGAACTCAATGAGGCTGTGGAAAACAAGTCTGGAAGCCAACTCAAAGCCAATTGCACAAGTCACCATCAAGTGTGGCATATACCAAGGCGATGCACTATCCCCGCTGCTGTTCTGCATAGGCCTGAACCCCCTCAGCCAGATCATCACAAAGACTGGCTACGGATACCGATTCCGAGGCGGAACAATCATCAGTCACCTCCTCTACATGGATGACATCAAGCTGTATGCCAGGAATGAGCGAGACATCGACTCACTGATCCACACTACCAGGATCTACAGCAACGACATTGGAATGTCGTTCGGACTGGACAAGTGTGGACGCATGGTATCAAAGAGAGGGAAGATGATCAGAACTGAGGGGATCAAACTACCAGAAGGCCACATTGCAGATGTTCAGGATAGCTACAAATACCTGGGGTGCCACAGGCTAACGGAAACCATGAGGAGGCAGCAAGGAAGACCGCCACAGCCAAATATCTACAAAGAGTGAGGCAGGTCCTGAAAAGTCAGCTGAATGGGAAAAACAAGATCCGAGCCATCAACACATACGCCCTGCCAGTCATCAGATACCCCGCTGGTATAATAAACTGGCCAAAGGAGGAGATAGAGGCTACTGACATCAAAACCAGAAAGCTCCTCACAATGCATGGAGGGTTTCACCCCAAATCCAGCACCCTGAGACTGTACACCAAGCGTAGCGAGGGAGGCCGAGGGCTAGTGAGTGTCAAGACCACTGTCCAGGATGAAACAACAAAGATCCAGGAGTACATCGGAAAGATGGCCACCAAAGATGAAGGGCTTAGTGAATACCTCAGGCAGCAGAAACCCGAAGGTGAGGACAAGGAAGATGAAGAACCATCATGGAGGGACAAGCCGCTGCATGGCGTGTACCACAGACAAATAGAAGAAGTGGCTGATATCAAGAAATCCTACCAGTGGCTGGAAAAGGCTGGACTGAAGGACAGCACAGAGGCTCTAATCATGGCAGCACAAGAACAGGCACTCAGTACAAGATCAATAGAGGCTGGGATCTACCACACCAGGCAGGACCCCAGGTGCAGGCTGTGCAAGGATGCCCCTGAGACAGTACAGCACATAACAGCAGGGTGTAAGATGCAGGCAGGAAGAGCGTACATGGAACGCCATAACCAGGTAGCTGTCATAGTGTACAGGAACATCTGCCACGAGTATGGGCTGGAAGTCCCAAGGTCAAAATGGAAGACACCTCCTAAGGTAGTCGAGAACAATCGAGCTAAGATCCTGTGGGACTTCAAGATCCAGACTGACAAACTGGTGATGGCTAACCAACCAGACATCGTGTTGATCGACAAACAGCAGAAGAAGGCAGTAGTGATAGATGTGGCGATACCAAGCGACAGCAACATCAAGAAGAAGGAACACGAGAAGCTGGAGAAATACCAAGGGCTGAAAGAGGAGCTAGAAAAGATGTGGAAAGTAAGAGCAACAGTGGTGCCGGTGGTAATCGGAGCACTGGGGGCTGTGACCCCAAGCTGGGAGAGTGGCTCCAGCAGATTCCAGGTAAAACATCAGAGGTCTCTGTCCAGAAGAGTGCAGTCCTAGGAACAGCTAAGATACTGCGCAGAACCCTCAAACTCCCAGGCCTCTGGTAGAGGACCCGAGCTTGAGGATGACACATACCACCCCACAAGGGGGGTGAGAAGGGGATTTTTTTATATATATAGGAATATTTTATGAAAATATTACAGACAACTGTCACTGTATTACTTTGGTACTGAAGAGAAAACGTAATAACGTCAGAGTTCTGCAGCCTAATTTCTCTGATTTCTGAGGACTTTTATATGTAACTACAGTATATATATACTGTACATACATACAGTATACATGCACACATATATACAAATTCACACACATACAGTATACATACAGTATACATACTATACATACAGTATACATACTATATATATATATATATATATATATATATATATATATATACATATATATATATATATATATATACATATATATATATATATACATACATACATACATATACATACAGTATACATACTATATATATATATATATATATATATATATACACACACACACACACACACGTTACATGTTGTTCTGTTGTGGTTTCTGTTGGTTTGGGGTATTTCTTTTTGTTTCCTGCCGTTTATTGATTGTGTGAACTTCTGTTCTGTTATTAGGTTTCTGTTTTAGTTCGGTAGTTTGGTTTTCCGTCTGTAATGTTAAACTTCAATATTCCGCCCATTGATAGCTGTGCTGTAATTCTGATTGAACATTTGGCTCTAAATCACATTCAGTCTCCAGTTTGTCACTTTTTATGGACAAAAAAAACCAAGTATGTTGATGTCCTAGTTTCCTCCCTTGTCTTGTGTAGTTGTACTTCCTGTCTTGTGTGTTCCTGTGAGTGTCTATTCTGTTTCCTGTTTTATTTTGACAGTCTGGGTTTTCTGTTATGTCTAGTTTTACTTCCTGTGTTTTCCCGCCCTTGTGATTGTCAGATCATTGTAGTGTTTTTGTGTGCGTTTGGTGGGTTTGTTAGTCTCTGGTTCCGGTTGTTGTGCTCAGCATTTTTCTCTTCTTTCCTTTGTTGGACTCTTTTGTTAAATAAATCCTCGTATTCGACATTCGCCTGCCCGCCCATCTCTGCTTTTGGGTCCTCATATTCCCCAGGAACTCTAACAACATGGGACTGCTGGAGATTGGTTGAAATCATGGGAAACTCCGATTATTGGTCAAAATTGCGAGTCGCACCAAAGTCACGGGGATTGGTTGATGTTGCGTGAATTGGCATGACCGCGACATCGCGAAAACCTGGAGGGATTGCATTATTCTTATTATTATTATTTATCATTGAAAATGAAAAAAATAAATGATAATAGAGTGATTGTCTGTTCTTTAATCTGCAGAATATTAGAAGGCTGGGACATCTCTGCAGCACAACAGCACTTAATTTGGACATTACACTAGTCCATATTGCGATAAAATTGCAATTGTGCAACCCTACTATCCTAGTTACTGGCATACGGTGTCCTCACACCCACAGGCCTCCATCTGCAGCTCAAAAGACGAGTTTCTCACTATAGCTCTTTGACATGTCTGTCTTTGCACACAAAATGAAGGCAGTTTCATGGTTTCTTAAATGGACCCAAGCCTCCAGACATCATGTGGCTGTGGAGCTGACATGGTGGCTGACGATGAACCAATCACCACATCCTCATCGCCACATGTCCCCAGCATGCTTCGGTCTTTGACGGCAGCTGCACACCAGACCTCTGACCAAGGTTTCCACGACAACCCATGCAGGAAAGGAATTACGTATGGCTAACAGGGTTGCATATGTAAGCACACAGAGGACAAACACGGTACCATTTATGGACATAGGGTCCATAAACAGTAACCACACACAGACACACACACACACACACACACACCAAAAAACAGTGAAGTAGGGTAATAGCACAGCAAGGTGTGAGCTGTGCACATGTTTACAGATCTAAATAACATCCTACCAGCAGAATGGGGCCTGCTGCCCCTTTTTAAGTGATGTGTGTGGAGGTGAAAGGGAATCTGGCAGCAGATGCCGAGTGGCGAGGTCGTCAGCAGAGTGGGTCTTCTGCAATTGGTATTGTCTGAAAGTGCTGCTTGTCGTGTGTGTGCAACAAAACCTCCAATTCAGCAGAGCCACATCACAAGGGCAATTTGTGTTGTGGAACCTTATACTATGCAGAAATAGGGGCTGGGTAAAGGGAGCAGGAGATTTTCTGGGGAAATCGGCAGTATTACATTCACTTTATCGCACCATTGTGATGAAAAGAGAGCTAAGCCAGAAGGCAAAAAATGAGATCCGGCTGAAATGGGTTTCCTCAGGAGGGTGGCTGGCGTCTTCCTTAGAGATAGGGTGAGAAGCTCAATCATCCGAGAGGAGCTCGGAGTAGAGCCGCTGTCCCTTAGTGTGGAAAAGAACCAGTTGGGGTGGTTTGGGCATGTGGTAAGGATGCCACCCAGGACTAGGTGGAGGGATTATATCTTCGCCCTGGCCTGGGAACGCCTCAGGATCCCCCAGTCAGAGTTGACTAATGTGGCTTGAGAAAGGGAAGTTTGGGGTCCCGCAACCCGGCCCCGGATAAGCGATTGACGACAGATGGATGACATCACTGCTGATTTACCTGATTCCATTTCTGATTCGGGATATTCAGTTACAAAACCAATTTAGCTTGGATATTAATTCTTATGTTGTTTTCCTATATTAATGTTCTTTTTAACTAACCAATTTAATTCCCCAAAATAACATGATTGATTCGACACAACTCTCTTTGGCAAGTACAAATCTCTACTTTCATTAATTTTGGGGAGTCTTATTCAATTATTATAGCAAATGAAAGAAAATAGTGAATTAGAAGTGAGTAAAAGTTGACATATTCCAGTCTGTGATTATCCATCAACATCCATTCCTTTAATTTGTCAAAATAATTCCTAATTTCTGCTTTTCTAACTCAAGCATTAAGTATAATTTCCTATAAATGAGGTTTATTGACCATAAATTCCAAAAATAACCGCAAAAACTAGAGTTAATAAATTAGTGTTACGTAGTGTTGAAAACATCAAAAAAGTGACAAACGTTAAAAAAAAGTGTCAAGTGTCGAAAAAAGGGACAAAATCGTAAGAAAAAGTACAAAAAAAATTGATGAAAATCATCAACAAAAGTGTTGATTTTTTTATTTTGACGGGAAGACAACACAAGAGTCTACAACTGTATAACGTTCCCTCTAACCTGATGCATTAAGTATTAATTTATTTTATTAATTTACATTAAGAATTGACCACAAAGCTGTTATATAAAGGCACTTTTTATTTAACACTTCACACAGCAGTAAGCTCTACAGTCAGTGAGTATTAAGTGACATTCATTTTGGACATCTGGAAGTGAGAGTCCAATAATGGACTCCTTTTAATGTGGCCATGCCAGTTTTTCCCTAACCTGATTCTTTGGAGCATTATTTAAGCCACTTCAAGTCAGCATGACATAGTTGGTATACAGGAATTCCTTACAATGTGACTGAGATGGATTCTGGATTTTGTGAATCGATACTGGATCATTCAAATGAAAATGGATTTGAATCGGAAAGATTTTTCAAACCTAGACCTATCCAGAAACAGGCCAAGATGGAGAGAGAGAGCAAGAAGGGAGCGGAGGATAAACTCCAGGGGACTGTGATACCCACTACATTTTTTGCCAAAAAGTGACTTTGGATCATTGCATAATCTGATGAAAAGAAAATGAGAAACATGGAAAAAGGGGGAAAGGGGAGAGATAGCGGGAGGGGGCATTTGCACAGCATTGAAATAATGACCGTCTCATACTTTCATGAATCTAGCCTTATTTCAAATCCCTTGCTGTCTATTCTGAGACATGCCCTCAGCAGGTATTCCAAATAACTACACTCTTAGTTATTAGCAAAAGGTGAAAGTTAGTTTGAGGGCATGGGACGCCTGGTGTAATGTAGTACCTTTCATCAGAGTTGGAGCAGATGAAGTCGGGAGGTGATAATTAGATCTGTCACTCTGCTTTAATATCTCTCGGGCCGCGCTCGGCCCTGGGCTGGATTGTTGCAAAGAAATACCCCATTGTCTCTGCCGCTCAGGAACTGAAAATACAGTTTCCATGTCTAATGCGCGCTCGCAAAATGTGCTGGTGAGGAGTGATGGGACTCAGTGGGGTAACACTGGATATGAAAGGATTTGAATCATCAGTGGAGCTGGTAATTGAAAAAGGTCTGTATGCTGCCTGTTGTATACACAGTAAAGTACTATAAATGTATCTATATTAGACTACAGTTGGCAGCCATACAGTGGCTCTGCAATGCATCAAGAAGTTATTAAAACCAAAAATGTGCGCCTCATGGCATAGCGCAATAAAGGAACATTCAGGGGTTCACCAGAGTTCACCAGACTCGAGCTTTAGGGGTGCCTGGCACCCTTTTTAATGTATTTGAAAAAAGAAATGTTCCTCTACTGTGCTAACTGTGCATTTTAACATAATTTTGGACCATTGTGATAGAGGGAAAACAATGAATTATGTAACTAGAAAGACACCAATCACTCTGAGAGAACTACCAGCCACAGGGCCATTACTACGGTGAGGTGGCATTACAAATGAAATCAGATATTTATCTATAAAAAAAGCTGATATTCCAAAAATGCAGTATGAATACGTTTTGAAAATGAGAGATTTATGTGATTTTGACAAATGGCTTTTTCAGGATGATCCAAGACTCTAGATTCTGGGGTTGATTTTACAATGCTGTGATATTCCTAGAGCAGAACTAATTAGCATATAGATGATAAATTAACACTGACTTATTTGTATTTTTTCTAGGGGTCTAAAAAAGGACAACATTAGTTAAGATTCATCCTTTGGGGACCAGGAATGTCTGTAAAAAAAAATTATGAATGGCATAGTTAGGATAGGATATTTTAGTCTGGACCAAAATAGAGCACTGACCTACTGAGTAGCATTGTTATCTCTAGAAACACACACCATGGCTAAAACATGTATCAAAAAATAAATAAATAATCCTGTAGCTCTCCCCTCTGTCACGGGCAGGACGACGTGTGGTTGTAATTCCTCTCCGAACAGATCACTGCGACTTTTAAATTGCCATTCCGATCATGATGAGGTGTTTATTGTTTGTTACATTGGACTAATATGGGACAGCTGCTGCTTGGGGAAACATATGAATGTGTTTGCATGGATTTTTGGCGCCATCAATCAGTGGCCCTGCTGGTTTAGTGGTTTCCAAACTGTGCCCTCTGTGAATCAGCACGCTGCATCATTCTTGACACGCTGGCTCATGTCACAGTTGGCAAAAGGATACCAGAGCTTTGTTTCATCCATTTATGCGGCCCTCACTTCATCTTTTCATCGCGTTTATCACATTTTCAACCTGTGTTCGTCTTCCTCGAGGTACTGCTGAGCTAAGCGAGATCAAAAGAAAAATGCACTTCCTGAAAGTGTTGTGATTGTCCCACAGAACTGGCACACTTCAAGATGAAAATCACCTCAATCACTGCTTTATTTGCACTAAAACAATGGTCTTTTTTAATTAGACACAGGAGAGGCCACCAAAGGATATTACCAGGGGCTAATCTGTTCCTTGTCTCATTTGGGACCATAAAAGAGATAAGCAGTCGTTTTTAGGGCATCTTCTCCTCTTGTTCCCACAGCACAGACCTGAGTATCAGTTTCTCTTACAGCATGAAAAACACATGGACATGTCTTATGCTTTGCTCTGAGCCTGAGAGATAAGGACGAAGGAAAAGGAGTCACAGGATTCAGCTGAGATTGGGTTACTTCAGGATACAAGAATCATAAAGTCATGAGGCGCAGGCTTGATCATTTAGCATGCTGTACGATATGTGCTCTGCAGTATTTCTACAGGGTTGGGGAACATCAATGGAAAGGGACAATAGTGACCTGATGCACAGCAACTGTGGTTAATTACTTAGAATGCAATAATGGTACAGCATATAAAAAGCTGCTGCTTTTGAATCCCTGATAGATATTTCAAAAGGATCAAGAGAGATTGTGAGGTTGTAGAGACGCTCACAATAGTCTGGTGCAACGGATATACAAGTGTTAAACTGGCATACGGTCATTTCCACGCAAAGCTCGGCATTTACCAATATGACCGTGAGCGGAGGCTGCGATCAAATCTCCCATCAAGTTTCAACTCATGTATGTGAGTCAGTGTGGACTTGCGGTGCAGCATATAATCAGGCGGAGTCACATTTAACAGGAGAAGTCATCAGTCGATCACTAATTGGCAATGGCAGATCTTTTAGAAGACCTATGCGCCCCAGGGATTTTTTCATGGAGACGGATGAGTGGCTATTAAGGCCTTTTCGTCTCCCAAGGCATATCATTTTAGAATTATGCCACAGTTTGGAACCTCAAGGAGAGAAACCTGACGCTTGAATGCTTTACCTGCGACGGTGCAGTGATTGGTCTGGAATCTCACAGCCAACCATTGGCAGAACTATGCCAGCAGTGATGGCGGCCATCAAATCCCCTTCTCGTCAGTACATCCAATTTCCATACAATGATGCTCAGCAAACCATGATTATGTGAGAATTTTATGAGATTGCTGGGTTTCCTAATGTGATTGCAGCAATTGATTGTACCCATGTGCATCTGAAGCAGATCGCAAAAGTACTCACTTCCCGTATTCAAGTAGAAGTGCGTTAATTGTGTTAAAAATACTGTGGTAAAAAGTAGAAGCACCGATTTAACTTCTTTACTCAAATAAAGGTAAAGTACAGGCTTGGAAATTTACTGAAATTAGAAAAGTAAAAGTAGCCTTATTTCTGCAAAGCTACCTGGACCATACACATTACTAGAGTGCAAGCTGTAAAACTTCACATATAAAGGCTCTTCATATACCATTGTCTACATTTTAAATGAATGGATGTGACAAAGACTGGGATTCTGGTTTCCAACTTGGCCCCAGGTGTGTCTGTTAAAACACGGACGGAGACAACTTCTCACTTTAGCAGTACCAACATGGGCGTAGATAGTTCTGCTATGGCTGTGTGTTTGGGTGTGTGTGTATGTTTTGCAAAGAAATAACAAGGCATACACAATGCACAGGAATCATAAACAGTGTATGCTAGCAGACAACAATAAACCGACTATTAACTACTTTATCTAAATGCAGAGTAATTACTTTAGCGTGTAAATAATGCACCTAAAATACAAACGTGAGCAAGGGCATTCAACAATCTCCATTATGGATCCACAGCCAGGTGTAACCTAGGTAACAGGTGAAGAACACAAACAACTAAATCCCTAGCTAATGTGACAGTTCAGGGATAAGAAGACCCAAGCAGGCAGGAGAAAGTCAGTGATGAGGATTTATTAACATAAAAACAGGTCAAATACAAAAAGGGATCCAAAAATGCAACAAACAACCCCATGAGCTCAAACTGAGTGTGGAGGCTATCCTATAAGCCTCTGTATGGATGGCATGGTGTTCTCAACGCGTAGCAAAAAGATCTTGAGTCCAGGCATTGATTGTCTTTGGGTGGTGTTCCCGTTTATTATAAAAAGGTAGAAAAGGGTTCACTTCACATAAAATAATGGTTCACCTATGGCTAATTAATAAAATGTTGCGGCGTGTTCACGGTTACGGTAAGAACCGTGTGTTCCCCGCCATCCACGCCTTTTCTCATTAATTACCGCACCTGGAAATATACCTTATCCCAGTGACGTACCACACCCAGTGCAATACTTCCCCAAGTGGCTAAAATAAATAACTAAATTAACCTAACTAAAAAGGTGGATACAAATGGCTCCTACACTGAGGAAGGCAAAAAACAAAGTCCAAAATCCCAAAAGTCCAAAGAGAAAGTGCAAAAGTACATTCATAATCAGTAAAATGGATGTGAACGAGCTAGCCAATGGTCTCTCTGATAGACCGTATCAATTTCTTCGGAATTTGTTGTGGTGTGAATAAAAATGCCTTAAACAAATCTATTGAAATCACTTGTGTCTAAAATGAATCATGGAGAGGGTTATGGAAAAAATATTAAGATTGTCACACCCTGGAGGTTTAGGCGGTGTGAGTATGCTACGTGAAGCAGTCAGAGTGTACAGGTGTGTCGCCAACTACCCCCAAGGTTCAAAGGTTTTACGGCATCAGGACACTTATACCTTGCACGCACCTGCTTTGAAACATTTCCCAAGAAACAGGGTAATGGTTAATGGTATTGACAGCAAATTTCAGATTGACCTGGTGGATATGTCTGAATATTCTGCAGAAAATGATAATGTAATATCTGTTGACCTGTATCGACGAGTTTTCTAAATATGCCGGGGTCTGGGGCCTGTTGCACGAAACCAGGATAAGGGATTAAGCTGGGATATTCAAGTTATCCTGGATGAATTTAGCTTTGACTTGGTTGCACGAAACCCAGCCAAGTAACCATGGAGATTTATTCTTTGCGGCTAGCCTGGTCCAGAGCAGGCTAACAGCCAGGCTAAGATTAATCCTGGAGACTCATGTGTTAAATCGGCTTATACAGGACGCGCTCCGGAGTTTAAGTGGGACAATGGGGCTATATTCCCAGATATGATATTAATGGCAGACCGGTCAGAGACCAATACGTTCATGATTTCATTTTCTTGTTACTTGTCCTTCTCTAATAAAGGATAGTTTGTGTTACTCCGTAATATGTAGGCTGATGTTTTTTATTATAACTTACTTTGGTTTCATAACCTTGGTCTTACATCACTGGACCAATAACGTGGTCTATATACAGTACGTATAGAGCGTAGTTTACATCCAGCACACAGGGAACACCACAATGCTTCTTATTTTGATGCTGTTACTTGTCAGAAGAATAAAAAAAACATGAATATTGTTTTACATATATGCTCACAGCGTGTATTGAAGTCACTTCTTTTTCTAGTTTTTGTACCTTTCTGATTGTTCTGTATGAACATTAATTGTACAAAGTTATTTAGAATTAGACATAGTTTATAGAGATTTGCGCATATGGTTGTAAAACATGTTCATGTTGTAAATAAGGGTTTAAAATTAAGCCTAGTCCTTAGGGTATATCTCCCGGGGAACATTAATTCCCTCTGCTCACTTTTAAGGCAAAGTAGGATAAATAATAATACATTTTATTCACATTGTGCTTTACATGGTAGGCTACTCAAAGACACTTTACGGTAAAACCAGCACATTTATCACCTAAAAAACAAAACATGAAACTAGCATATTTAAAGCAATTAAAACACTGTGTAGCCTACAACTTTGTAAAATAAAAAAGTGGAGTGATAGGCTAAGTAGATATTTTTCCATCCACGCATTCGGTCAGTCCGCTATAGTCTGTTGGGCTTTTTCTCTCCGTTTGATAACAGCCATATTTCCCTTTCTGCATGTTCTATGCTTCACCTCCTCGTTACTTTCCATTAGAAGCTGCTGCTCATCGGGTGAAACATATGCTGTATGCGTCGTCTCCATTTCTGCATCAGTAAATCTGTGATCGATACCGTGGTCTATTTAAGAAAGCCGTGAACGTGCACTTATCCCAGCTATCTACACCTGGCTTGACATAGCTTCACCTGTTCATCCTGGCTCGGCAAACGTGCAACCGATTAAGCCGTGATGAGAGGCTCACACTAAGTCAAGCTGCGCTTTTTCACTTATCCTGGATATCTTTATTCTACTTTCATGCAACAGGCCCCAGGTGTCTTAACGAAATGGACCCAGTTGTCACAAATGGCTTTAAAGAAATAGTGTGTGAAAGGTGAATACCTCAGAAAGGTCAAAGGAAAGGAAAGGAGTTTTATAATGCTGTTTTTCAAAGATTGGTTGCTCAAGATAAAAATCACTGTTAAGGAACGGCACTGGAGGCAGATGAAGACACAGGATATACGATAAAATGATTTAATTTGTGAAACTATATGCAATCAATGTGCAGGTGACAACAGGAGGGGGGGGCGCGTCGAGGAGAGCCAGTGGTAAGTGGTGGGTGCAGTGCGCTCTCCAGAGCGTGCCCTGGTGACCTGGTGATTATGACCAAGTGGTGAGGGCCCTTCCAGAGTCCAACAAACAATTCAAGGGTGAATCCAATCTTAGTAATCAGCGTTTATGTGAGCAGGGGAGCAAGCAGGCAAGCAAACAGGAAGCGTGAGCATGAGTAAGCAAGGCAGATTGCAACAAGAGAGACCAAATGAGAAACACAGCTTTACACAGGGGACTGGGGGACTTCATCACTCCAGTAGCCTGTACAATGTGGCGACGAGTGGATCACAGAGCCGGCCTTAAGTACTGCAGCAGGATGATTAGGCAATGAGCTTCACCTGGCGTCCACTGCCAGCTAAGCCACGCCCCACAACACACAGCCCACAAAACATGGACTGACTGCCATGAAGACATTCACCATTTCTCTACATCAAACGAGACAAAAGCAAGCATCGTGGAGCGTTTCAATCAGACCTTCAAGACACGTATGTGGAGATATTTAACATCTGTTAACTCACAAATATACTTTATTCTGATGCAATCCTCCTCAGTGAATAAAGACAACAAGAAAGTTTTCTTTACCAATCTGTACAAACTGAAACCACATGGATTGGTACCCTAAGGTATAGCCTTTGTGAAATGGCTGGGATGGCCTGAGAAATTCAATTCATGGGTTTCTGACAAAAGACATAACCAATAGATAAATAGTATGTAAAATGGGTAAACTAGTCATTTAGAATCGGCTGTGAAAAGCATCGGGTCAATGAATAAGAACAGGTTTTTTTTGTCACTCTCCCCAGTAATTCTTCATCATCCGCATGTCCAAATAATAACATATGTCAATTCAGAACCAAGTTAGCTAAACCGATTATTTTACAACAACCCTATGAAGTAGGACTTATCGAAATCCAATACCCCAGCGTGTGGATCATCTTTACCGCAGACTCCGAAGTGGAAATCTGAAAATATGTATTATGTTAAACTACCGGTGGGGTGGTATGACACTATACAGAGCATTATTAAAGAATATAATGCAAAATGTATAATTAATCCCGCCATTGCACATGTGAATATGAGCTATAACAATATTACGAATAAGGTTTTCTTTTCCGGGGGTGTCGGGTGTGATGTTACGTTTAAAGGCCGATTATCCGAAATATTTGGATTCGTCCCAGACAAGCCCTTTGAAATACTACCCGTCCTTTTTAAAAAGCTTAGTGTCGCCCCACATCCCGCCGACATACTGTACATGCCGGCAGATATAACATATTTATCAATAGTGACATTGTAGATTATCAGCTAGTCGGCAATAGCCACGTACCACTTCTCAGATAGATACTATTAGTGATACGCAAATAGAATTACGTGACGATCAGTGTCGCCTTATCCCGTTCTCATACGGAAAAGTTATAGTCAAACTATATTTTAGACCCGTAAAGCTGCCTAATGATGCGTAAAGCAGTGACAATGGCTGTTATGTGGCCTATTATATGAATCAGGCCAGCGCAAATTATCCGGATTCATCAGAGCAAGTACACAATGCGGAAATGGACTAGGTGGCGTATTTAGGAACTTATTTCGGATGGCTGTCCCCCTTAGCCGCCCTACGTATAAAAGGCGTAAAAATACAGGCAAAAAAGTTACCAAAAAGAAGACAGCGGACAGAAGTTGCAGAACTCCGGCCAGACGTTCTCTGAGTTTCCAAAAAGTGATTTTCTAGACCGAGTTATTTCTATTTATTTTGTTGAGTGAAATTAATCATGGCGTTCATTCATAATCAGTCTGAAGAGTGTGTGAAAACTGAGCTGGACCTATGTACTGTGCCATACACACAGACATTTATTGAAAAATCAACTTATACAGAAATTGAAAGTGTTGGCACTGACAGATTCAGGGCCAATTGAGTTTTTCAAATCTGCTTCAAGTGAAGATTACATGGATTTTAATGACTCATACCTTTATTTACGCGTGTGGATTACAAACTCTGACGGCACAGTACTGGCTACTGCAGCCGATGTGGGTTTTATGAATTACCCAGGGTGTAGCCATTTTCCCAAGTAGATATAATGCTGGGTGACAGATCAATCCCACAGTCTTCTAATACATATCCATATCGCGGAATCATAGATACGCTGGACACCCAGTTTAACACAGGTCTGTTTTGTAAAGACACCGGTGGAAAACTGGACAAGACATATTGCAGGCGACAATCTTGGGTTGATGCAGCATGGTGGATACACTGGTAAAAGTCGTGTTGTGGAATTAATAGCTCCCGTGCATTTGCTTTTTCAAGAAAAACTGACGTCTTTACTGGTACTGTCCCGCCGCCGGGCCGTTATCTCCATTTTAAGAGAAAATGTTTTCTCTACTCATAAATTGCAAGCATTAAATCTTCATAAACATGCTCATGCAGCAAACCATTAGAAAGCTTAAAGTCTCATGACACACAAACAAAGCATACGATGACTTATAGCAGTTCTAATCATGTTATGAAGTAAAGAAACACAGAAAGATTCTGCGCCGATAGTGTCTAAAGTCGAGCGTGCATCCCTACCTGTTTCCTCGTGTTTTTATTCACAGCGGTGAAAGATCGCCAAAAACTTTTTTTCCTATATCGCCAACCATCCAAGGAATTAGAAGATCCAAGCCATTTAATCCAAAATGAGCTGGTCCCCTCACAATCTTGTAGTTTCTGGCCGAGTTTCGACGTGGAGAAATCTAGATAGTTCATAATTTCTGCGTTTTATTTGCTTGTTTCTTGACCCCTGGGCGTGCTACAAAGTGACTCTGCCCACCGGCACATTCTAAGATGCCTAAGCATTCAAATCCACTTCGTTGTCAGCCAATCCGTCTACTGTAACCCGAGCTGTCCCTTATAGAAGCCAATGATGTCGCAGAGTTCAGGGATGACCAACGTGGGAAAGATTGACAGCTATTCCTTCCAGTTAAAACTAGATGTTATGAAACCGGCCTCCCTGTTTAGCCAATAAGAAGACGAGTCGATTGATACCAAACTTGACCAGAAAATTTTAACTCTGTAATGGCTGCAGCTGTGTCAAAGCAAAAATAGGGCCTTCTAATTGCATTTCACCATTTCATCAATTTATAATTACTTATTTCTATATATTTATGTATGTAGTTATTTCAGATATGTGTGTTAGTGATGTGGATGTGTTTTTTTATTTGAGAAGTTTTGTATTTTGCACTTTTTTGGCTTTTTTAGAAATAAGAAATAAAGCTGTAGAAATAAATTCATATAAAATCCATTTTATGAGTCATTTTCTTCTGGATTTTTTCTTTATTAAGTTGAGACATATGGCTAGGGTACTAGTTTTGTGTGTAGCCCATCTAATATGCTTACAGTAGTGTTTTTAAATCATTTTACAGATGCTTTACTTGGACGGAAATAGAAATTCTCTATTCAAACCTCTGTAGCTCTGTGCCAGTAAGGCCTAGTATCACACTGACATTTGGGAAAA
>JABXJD010002153.1:0-60586 GCA_013375575.1 Percina caprodes | reverse complement strand
CTCCATACGTATCTCAGTGGTTAAAATGAATGTTTGCAGGATTCATTTTATGAGTTCCATGCTACCTCTCTACCCTCCTGCTGGCTATTGGCGTAAATTACAATCAGCTGTGTCTAAATTTATCTGGAAAGGCAAACGGCCACAACTTAAGATGTTTACTGTACTGAGGAGGAGAGAGGATGCTGGTCTTTCTGTTCCCAACTTCAAACATTATTTTTGGTCCTTCGTGTTGAGGTCCCTACTCACTTGGTTTAGAACAGATATGTCTGTATAACGATAACAGCCCCACAGAGGGGGCTTCATTGTCTAAGAGACATTTTTAGCGAGGTTGGCTTATTGCTTTTTCTGACTTGCAGAACGTATTCGATCTGCCACGTTCCTCTTTTTCTTTTAGCTTCACTTGTCGGCACCCAAGGCACACAGTGTCCCTTAACATACCTTTGCCCATCCATCCTATCCTTAAGTTATTTACTGTGCAGCCTAAAAACTGTGGTATTGTATCCAGGCTTCATCAGTTCTTAGTGATATCTGTCTGCTCTGCCCTTCCTATTGAGAGGATCTGGGCACACGATTGCCCAGGCCTGAATATCAATCTTGACTGGCATGATGTATGGCCTAGCATTACAGAAGTATCACGCAATCCAGACCATCAGCAGATCCACTAAAATTTCATCATAGGAAATATCTCACCCCTGTGAAAATGCACCACATGAAAAATAATTAACAGCCCTTTGTGCACTTTTGCCCAATAAAAGCACAAGGCACATATCTTCACATGATCTGTGAGTGCTCTCCGTCAGTCGGTTCTAGAACAATTTTGCATCCAAATTTTCCGCCATGTTTAATTTTACTGTACATGTTACTGTCAATGTCTTGATTCTGAATGACCTGTCAGCCTTTTAGCTCTCTGGAACTCAGAAATGTACTGTGTTTACTAGACTTACAGCTGCAAAGATGATTGCAACCCGTCGGAAACCGCCCACAACCTGTCACTCTTTCCTATTGGGATGTGGTGTATATGGAACTCTCCACGGCATGCGTTAATGGAGCCCCGGGAAAGACTCTGGGCACGTGGCAGTGCATTGCTGAATCTGTGAGGTCCGGGCTGTTGCTCCAACTTGCGCAGGTGTTTGATCCCTTGTCTTGTGTTTGTCTGTTTGTGTGTGTCTGTTTCTGCGTGTGTTGTTTTGTCTCCCTCCCCCCCGTCTTTCCACTCTGTTTTTTTTTTTTGTTGCCCTGGACGTGTTCTCCATCCCAGTGTGTTGTTTGTAGTTGTTTGTCACTGTTAGTGTTTTCTTGACTGTATAAAAATAAAAATGAAAATTTGACCACAAAAACAGTATGCCAGCATACATGATTATTTTATAATCACTAATCAAATGACTGGAGTTTATCAGTGAGCCTCATTTTTGTTGTTCCCATGAAAGCTATTTGGGTACCAGCTGCTGCTGCTGCTGCTGTTCAACATCTACATTTAAATGATCTGTGTATGCCAAGGAGGTTTGGTTAAAAGCCCTTCTAGGCGGGCAGGTTGATGCTGATGCCAAGCTATCAGGACAAAATGGCTGAACTCCTCTTGTAAACAACACTATCAGAGATATGTTTGTCTGCAATGTGGCGGAGGATTAGATCATGACAAATGGGTTGTTTTGGATAGTTGGTTGATGACACTGTTTGTGATGTCAAAGGAAATGAGGAGAACAGAACCAGTTAGAATCCTGGACAGGATGGGTCAGAGACCCGTTGTGCGTCTCTCTTCTCTTCTCTCCCCCTGAAACAAACCAAACACAATAGCTTTTACGCATGCATAACATTACATTAGCTGTGCATTGTGAGGTCATCTAGTGAATACCCTCTGCATAACCTTGAGCAACTTCAAATAAAGAAAGACTGCAAGATACAGATACAGGTTATTTAGTAGTTTTAGATACAGACCGTAGATGAGTGAATGATTATGAACATATACATGTATACAAATAAGACAAGTTGAAACTTATGACCACTTTTAGAAAAGTATGATGTCACAGTCATATGGCAAATTGAATTGCAGTAGAGCAGCAATAGAATTGCAGGTTAAACGTGAAAAAGCAATTTGGCACATAAATATAGGCCTACATAATATTACATTGTAGGATACATATTGACTTACATTTTCCTTAATTTTAAAATGTTATCTTCATCCTTTTTATTTTCAATGTTATAACTAGACATTTGTCCCACATTAATACACCATCTATCTTGTCTTTGGGAGTTAATGTGTGAGGTTTTTACATGTCAGACTAAATATAGAGATACAGATATGAAACAAAAAAGAGAGGGAGCAACAGCCTCTACCTCTCTCTTTTCTCTTTCTGTTAGCATGCAGTATTGTGTCTCCAGGTTGCACATTTTGGTTTGGCAAAGGCATGTCCCGCCCCACTCTGCCTCTGATTGTTTTGTCCTGGTATTCTTACCTTAACCAATCTGACTCCTCATACCTATACCTAACCAATCCAACAAACAAAGGTAAGGAGTACTAGCCAATCAGAGGCAGAGTAGGATGGGTCATGACTTTGCAAATCTAGGAAAGGCAAATTTGCCTCCAGGATACCTGAAACCATGACAACAGCAGATTACTGTTTCCATCAAATATCTTGAGCTCCATCTGGTGTTGACAAAGAAGAAGTCCAGAGTACTTGTCCATAGGAAGAAAACAAGAGCAAAAAGCCTTGTAAGGGCGAAAAAATAACTTTTGTGCTATACTCCATTATAGCCCACAAAACATTATGTTTGAATGTTTATATTAAATGAAAGCTTAGCATGAACAATAATAAAGTCTCCTGAGCTTAAAATGTGTTGCCTGTCCCTGTCTGCATATTTCAGCCACTTTTGTCTTTTATTTCTCTATGCATGCATATTTCAGCCACTTTTGTCTTTTATTTCTCTATGTCTGCATTTTAGCACATCAGAAATTGAAATCTATGTTTTCTAAGCGAGGTGCTTCCAACATTTTCTGACATGCATCTTTAAAGTTTTGTCTCATCCTTTCCTGACTTCTCATTGCTCTGTTTGGTTCATTTCAGTGCCACCTTGCACACTTTGTATTTGTATTTGTGGTGTGGAGAAGAGAACATTAAACTCTTTACTTTTCTGTGTGTGTGTGTGTGTGTGTGTGTGTGTATTAACATTTGACAATGCTCTCTGCCTCTGCTACTCTTGCTTCTTCCAAGGTTAGCTAGAACTCCTTTGTTTTCATTCCTCATTAATACATGCCGTACAAACATACTGCTACAAAAAGCCTTGTTGTTGCAACTCACAGTAATCCTCAGTATTTGCATTTGGTTTTGTGCTTCTCCAAAGTTCCACATGCACGCTTACTGTAAAGATTGTGAGAAGCTTTGTAAAAACAGAAGCACTCTGTTACCACATCAGACACAGAGACACTACATCAAAATGTGTTCTAATAATCAATGATTTGTTTTTAAGGATCAGTTAAATCACCAAAAAACAACAATGGTATATTGCTGTACAGATTTTTTTTGTAGTGATACAACAATTGAAAAATCACATTTGAAATCCCTCACTGTAGCAATTTTCACAGATTTGACACCAATATACAGCACTTTTGTTGGGTTATTCTATAACCTGGGTGGATCAACCAATTCAAGACACTGACAATGAGAAAGAAAAATATCATATATCTGCTTAATATGTGTCTCTTATCCCAAGGCTAAGTGGATCCATTTGTAGGACACATCATTTGTGTTACTAATAACTTGTGTACGTGGTTTATCTCTATCTATAGCACCAAACACACAGTGCTCTTGAGGCTGATGTCCGAATACCTGATTATGGTGCCACTGGAAAAATTAAGGGTCATCAAATTTATTACAAGTCACCCTGTTTGGGACATGAATGTTTGTGGCAAATTGCATGGCAACCCATCTGATAAAATGACCACCTTCCTGATACCGGGCTTATTTTGTTAAGATCCAATGACAGCATAATTTCAATCCATTTAAACTTCATTAATGCCACTCAAAGCACCATTGCCCTTCACAGCTCCTAAAAGTTGACCGAGACACTCCAACATACTGCAGGGTTGACAGACTGCCCAAACACTCAAACACCAGTCAGCTGCATAATTTAATTACCACCAGCACCCATGCAGCTGTAATGGAACATCACAGGTCTAATGAGACAATTAGCTTGTACCATCTTAAAGCCTTGCTCCGCATTAGCACTTATGGCAGCAGTACATGATGATGACTCCATCACAGCCCTGCCCCAGCACTCAGACTGGAGTCTTCCAGCAGAAACCTGCAGGTTTCTGGTGACTAATGGGTCATTAGAGTAAAGCTGATGAGTTAGGTAAAAGGCCTAAGTGACCCCTCCATCAACAGAACATGAAGAAGAGAAAGGGGAGGGAATCATGTCCTTGATGTGATTTGATGCCTGCTGCAGATCAAATTTCCTTTGGGATAATAAAGTTTAAAGTTGGAAGTTGAAGTTGAAGGTGAAGTTAAAATTGAAGCATACTGTAAGTCACAATGATGTTTAACCAACACAATTTATGAATGCTAAAAGAAATACTGATATTTTAGACTGAAGACCGAACCTGTTCAACTGCAGGACAAGACATGACATTAAAACAATTCACTGCATTACTGCCAAAACAGACCCATTATGCAATTGAAAACATTATTTTGAAATCCATACATAGCTTCCATTGTAACAGACATTGACATGAATAGTTGACATTTAATTCTGAAATTTCAGCCAGACTTGAACATCTATGCACATTTCAATGCACACATTGTAATTGTAATGCACACAAACAAACATGGTTAACAACAGGTTAGCTTTGTATGTCATTATAGATCTGTGATGAAAAATACTATGTGTGTTTAGATATCAGTTTTCATGCATTTTGCATATTATATTGTAGCTTTAACAACTCCCATGTGGTTGACAAACATTTGTTTTAAATTTCAAAGTTTCAGTTAGGAAACAAAAGAATGAGGGAGAGTTTAAAATGACTGTTACACAGCATGAAATTATTTTGCAGAATTATTGTGTTTTTTTGCTGGATCCAGGCGTTTGGCTTCTGACTGACAGACAGACAGACAAGCACACAGACACACAGACAGACAGACAATTACAAAACAAACTATTACTAGTTGAAGAATAGATCTGTTCCATAGCTGATTAAAAACCTGAAGACCACTTTCTTAGTCCTCCATCGATCTCAATGACTTAATGTCAGTGTTTCCCATCTGATAAAAGAGAGTCTTCCCATAAATAAACCTGTTTCCTCCCCCAAGAGCCTAGATAGCGTCATGTTAATGTGTTTTGCATTACATAAAGAGCATGCTTGTCATTCCTGGCTCTTGGGGGAGCCAGAAAAGACTAACGCCGGCCCTTTTGTCAGTGTGTGACCTACATTCTCTCAATTGCTAAATGCTAACAGGGCAGTGGGTCTATTGATAGCCACAATCTAGACTCGCTCTGGGAAATGGTCAAGAGACAATTATATTTGTTAGAGCTTTGAGTGGGATGCCATTGAAACCTTGCAGTGGGATGGTGCTTAAGTTAACTCAGTGTGTGAGTCACAGTATTGAGCTGTGTCATGCTGATTGTGGTCTTGGTCAGTTTCTGCAACAATTTCTGCCATTTAAAAATCTTAAAAGAAGAAGAGACAATAATGTCTGCAATAACTTTACCAGATGCTTTACATGCATATCACTTAAAACAGTGTAATGAAGCTGTTTACATCATTCTATAAAGTTTCACTCCACTATGTTTCTGCCTTAGGCATCGTTTTCAGTGAAAATACTAAAATTACAACAGAACACATTCGGGCTGCAACTAACAAATATGTTCATCTAATATTATAGCCTATAAATAGTGATAGTACTGCTATAGTAGAAGTGAAAAACATATTTTTTATTACATTTTCATAAAGCCCAAGGCAATGTCAAACTGCTTATTTTGTTTGACCAACCATCCAAAACCTAAGAGTATTGAGATTATTATCATATAAGGCAAAGAAAAGTAGAAAATCCTCACAACTGAGAAGCTTGAATTGGGAAATGTTTGGCATTTGAAAAATGAAAAAATACTAAAACAATAAATTGATCATCAAAATAGCTGGCAATTGTTTTATCATTAATCAACTAATCGTTACACTCATACAATTTAGGTTCTAATATCATACAGGTATGTTCATAGCTGCATGGGATTAATAAGAAAAATGCCTTAATACAAGTATCCCTGTTGACAAATACAGCCACCCGAATTCCTGCATCAATTTAATATTTGCCCCTTATTTATATGAGGCTATATCATAGACTGTATCAATATTGACAGCCATATACTGCACCTTATTGTACTTTATCTTTTTTTTTTGCAGCCTACTTTATCATTTGCTGTATGTATAGTATTTTTGACATTGTATTGTTATTTATGTTAAGCACAGTAGGCTACCAGAAGTGGCAACAAAGCACAATGTACAAATATGTTGAGTAGGCCAGGCTATGTGACAAATAAAACATAGAACTAAAAACTTGCATCACAGAAATACTTTAAATTCATGTAGGAATATTGCAACAAAATAGTGTCTTTATGTCAGGGTGTTCCGACCTGGTTTCGACATTAAAATGACTACATATCACAAAACAACTATAAGACTTGAAGGTATGTGTTATACCTCTGTGTTATGAGGACTGCTGCTTACTTTGGCTTGCAAGAGGCTTAATGAATATAGTATTTTTTTAGTTATTGATATAAGATGTAGGCTATTTTATATCTCACACCAACAGAATTATAGTTGGATTATATTTTTGGAGCGTTATGCTAAACATCTTTTTAACATCGACATGGTTTATAACATAAAAGGGGCTGTACCTCTACTGGCCAGCACAGTAAGCAACCGACGACGTCACCAAAAACAGCTACCCAGTTGTTTTGGGAGAAGAAGAAAAGGGTTACAAGCGGAAGAAACACCGGATTTGGTTTCGGATAGTATTCGGTATATGGTCCTGCCTTAGTTTTTAAAATACATTTTGGACAATGTCAACCCCGGCAAGGAGACGGCTTATGAGGGATTTTAAAAGGTACCGCAACGTTTTGGCAGTCATCTCTTCTATTTGTGTGTGTAGCTAGCAGCATTAGCCGATGAAGCTGTTGGTAGCTAGCTAGCTTAGTTAGCTTAGCGTTAGCTGTTGGTGCAGAGAATACTGTAAATAGCTAGCTAGCTAAAGCTTGGCTGGAGTTATTGTTATTTTTTTGGTTCGTCTTTGCACATGACATTTGTAGGATTGACAAATGCACGACTGTATATTTTTTGAATTCTTGGTCGATGTCCGAAGAATGAACTTCGGAGGTTTTATGCTGTGTTTTCTATCCAGGGAATAACGTTAAGTCTTTGCATGTTTCTTCTCCTGACTAAAGTAAGTTTGTGTGTTAGCGTAGGTGCAACTTCGGCTAGCTGAGGTGGCTTAAATTTGGCTTCCCAGAATGTTAAACAAACCCTTTATCTAGCCTTAACTGGCCCTAATTAGAAGCTAAATGTGACACGATTTATTCTAATTACGCCGTGTAGTCAGCATGCTTTGGGTTTAAATTCTACTGCTATAAAGGTAGCCAAATCCAACCAGCCAGCCAGCATTATGGCTCAATCCCCCCTTGCACCAACTTGGCTCACATATGTTGCACAACTCTGTGTTTGTGACATTTTTTGTGGCATATTTAGAGTGGCATTATATGTGCCTGCCAACTCTTCTTATTGTAAATTCAGTTCAGTTAAATTCAATATAAAACAATCCCAATATCCCTCTGGTGTAAACTATTAAATTATCAAACCTGTGCTGTGACGACAAGAATGTGTTTGGTGTGTGCTGGGAAAATCCCACCTGACAAAGGTCTGCTTGTAATATCTGCCATCCCCAATCTGTTGCCTTGCTCCATATGGCATCCTACAACGTTTGTGTTATTCAAACACACACCTGTCTGAGGAAAAAAAGATCCTATGCAATTCTACTAAGAACTGCCGTTGAAGCCGGGCAGATAAGGTGTCACTGTAACTCTATGCTGCTGTGCCAGTCCCCAGGTGGTAAAATGTTACACGTTGAGGCAATGAAAACACAAAGCACATTCCTGGATCAGACTGTGTGTCCACACCAAGGCAGGCTGATTGAACTCAGCCTAGTATGATATTGCCTAACTTCCCTTGTTTGATCTGTAAGTCAAATTATTTGCACAATGTGTGTCTTGAAACTGAGCAAAGTAATTGAAACCGCAACATTTTTGTGTGATGTTTTGGCTCAGTACCTTGGATGTAAAATGACTCTTTGGTGTTGAAGTAAGCAAGAAATAAGTAATTGTGTAGCTCAAAAAGCATCTGAATCTCTTCAGATTATATCCAGTGAAGCATCACTTTCATTTCCTCTCTAAATTGATTTTTGGAAGCAAATGGCATTGTGAAAGCAACAACCTTCACCTTCTGTTTCTTTTTTCAATCTTATTGCACCTCAAAATATTTTAACCTAAAGTTCCTGTAACAATAGGAAATGTATTGTTGCATTTGCAACATGGACCAAAGTTGTTTCTTCAAGAGGAAACAGGCTATAAGCCTAACTAGTAAAGGTGTGCAGAAACAGGCTATTTTGTGAAAATGTGTGCCAATGACAATACCCCCTAATCCTAAGCCTTCTTTTCTTTTTCTTCTTAGTTTTATCAATGCAAATTAGCGCAATAACAACTTGGAGGGTTTGCTTTTGGGGGGACATCCATTTTTGGCACAAAATCCTTTCCACGTGTCACTTTTCTCATGTGTTTTCCTAGTCTTGCATTGTCAGACCTTCTTTGATAGAGCTGCAGAGGAGGGTCTGGCCACTCCACACAGCATTCTGGGATGGGAGAGAAACGTGCTCTGGTTTATTGGCATTTCTTTAAACCGGGGATCATCAACAGGCAGTTCTCAGAGCAGGGGGGGCTCCAAATAATTTTGTATTGTTTCTTTTTCAAAAATTAAAGTCTTAACATGAATCCAACATATTATTAGCAAATATAAATCCACACTGCTTACTGGCCTATAGGTAAGGTAGTCACTAAGGCCATCCACAGATCCTAAGGGTTCAATGTGCCACATGTATGTTTAACATTTAAACAGTATTTATAAAATCATGAGAACATGGCTATTTAAATAGCTTAGTATTCTATGCATAAAGGTATGTATAAACGCTTTAGGCCACCTTGCACATTATTGTAGGCCCAGCTTATTATGCAACTTAATTTTATGCGATATATGTAGTTGGGGTCCCTGCTCTGTCTTACTTTCAGTTAAGGAGTCCTTTGCTTAAAACACATTGAACCCCCTCCTTTAAACCAATCACAATCGTAATGGGCGGTGCTAAGCGCCGCACAGAGCCCCGCTGCCCCTGCAAAATAGCCTCGGGAAGGAACTTGTTTTGGTGGATTGTGTACGTTCAAAAGTTATCTTACTCATGCAACAGAAAACTCAGATTTATTACTCATTTAACCATACTCTTCATGAATCAACCGGAAGGAGAACTGTGGATATAGACTAGTGTTTCCATGACAAAATGAAAATTGGGGAAATATGTCCATCCCAGAGTCCTACGATATTCAGTTTAAAAGGATATAAAACCAGCAAATAATCACATAAGCCAAATATGAGAATGGTTGTTTTTTTTCTTTTCTTCATTAGTCAACTGTTTAAATTTTTTTATCAAATTAACATATATATTGGCTCAAGACTGCCCTTTACGTCAACTAATCTGCTGTCTGCAAGACTGGTCATTAATCCCAAGTTTGCAAGTAAAATGAAGCATTTATCAGTCTAGTGAAGCTGGGTGGAGCATCCTTCCACCAGCAGAGAGCCTAGGCAGTTGAGATTACAGTAAATGAGGTTAATTGCAGTGGGTCTGTCTTCAGCTAGGGACTTACTGTAGACATGGATCGACATTCGCACACAAATCCGCCCACCTTGTTTTATAGCTGTAAGCTCTTATTAAACCAACATTCATACTAGGTGTGGGATTGTAGGCCTAAATAGTCTGTGGTGATTCTGGACCTGGCCTACATGCATTGGTGATCTGAAGCAAGACCTTATTAATATGACACATTGTATCAGCAACAGACCAATATAAGTTGTCCGGCTCATTTCAACACACTACCTTTTTATTTGTCATGCAGGCCTGATTTATAGCATTTACTCATCAATAGTTTACCAAACCAGAGGCTGTTGGAAACTTAATTTAAAAGAAGTTTTCATTTGATGTCTCTGTTGCTAGGCAGTTGGTGCTGTGGGGTTTTTGCACTGCTCTTCAGAGATCAGTTGTCAGTCAAACAGCTTGGAACCGAAGCTAATTATTGAAGCTAATTATTTTCATAAATTATTAATCCAATGTTTTAATTTTTGGTTATCGGATGAGTCATTTGGGTTGTAAAATGCCACAAAGCAAAAAAATACTCTTATTTCTAAATGGTCTTTTAGAGAATAAAAAATCCAGCCATATGCATTTTACCATGAATTGAACCTTTAGTAAATATTTTTTTAAGTACTCAGAAAATGTATCGCCAGCTATTTTGATGGATCAATTGTCAATAAAAAAAATTTTAATGCAAAAATGCCAAACAATTTGTGTTTTCCAGGTTCTCAGATGTCTGGATTTGCTGCTTTTCTTTGTTTTGTAGCACTGGGTTTTAAACTGCTGTTCATACTAAAGTGATTTTAATAATTCACTTCAAGCTCTGACAGAACTATTTTCTTACATTTAATGGACTAAGTAATTAACTGATCAAGCGAGAAACATAATCCACAGTTTAATCAACAATGAAATAAATAATTGTTAGTTGCAGCTATGGCTATACCCAGATCTAGCAGTTCAATACAAATATTCAACCTTTCGCTACTTTTTTTTCATATGATGGATCAAGCAACACTTGGTTGAACTGCCACAGGGTTTGGTGGGACGTTCTGGGGCGACAAAGACATTTACATAACAAGGTAAACGAGCAAAGTGAGGCCTCTAAGCTAATGCCAGCTAACTACTGTAGCCGAGGGTAAAACAATAACAACACAGAGGCTCTGTGATCTGAACCAGTGTGATCCAAGATGGCTAACACACTTCTTATTTTATTTATTTTTTTTTTTTTTTATGAACTTTCAACAACTGCAGCGTATAACGCTACAGCTTTAAACCCTTCACAATAAAAGACCAACTTAAATTCACTTAAAGCAGGGGTCTTCAACGGTTTTTAAGCCAAGGACCCCTTAACTGACGGATCAGGGACCCCCTACTACACATTTGTATAAAATTAACCTTGGCCTACAATAACCTGTAGGACAGCCTGAAGCCTTAATATACACCTTTTTGCATACAATACAAAGCTATTCAAATAATATTGTTGGCATGATTTCATAAATCATGTTTTGATATTAAACATGCATGTGGCACAGTAAATCCTTTAAATTAACTGTGGATGTCAGGCCTTAGTGACTACCTATGGACCAGTAAGCCTAGTATCCAATTTACATTTGCTAATATGTATGTATATGTAATAGTGTCCAACCAATAAAAGATTTTTAAGGCCGATATCAATACAAATATTTGGTGATTTAAAAATCCGATATTCTGATGTATCGGCCAATATACAGTATATTTAAAAAAAAAAAAAAAAAAAATCCAGATATGCGTAACAAAACAGATTTCCTAACACTAGTTATTTGTAGTATGATATAATATGATAAGACAGTTCAAAGCAACACTAGAGAATCTGTGGTGTACCCAGATTGCCAGATTATGAAAATGTTGGTCATAGGCCATTTCAGGTGAAGGCCAACTCAGCGGCTACAGCTCTTTGATGCTCATGTCATGGTACAGTAGTGCTTCAAATGAGCGTTAATGGTACAGCTTATGTAAATGGACATGTGACAGCAGGATAGACAGTGTGCAGTTGATCCTGCAAGCCTTTCTGTCTACTGAAGTCATGTTGCTACAGCAGTTCGTGTTTTGACTGATAATTATCCTGCAGTTAAGGTGTTTATTAAAATCTTCTTGTGCTCTCCCATGCTTTTTTTTTCTCTCCCTCTCTTTTCTTTCTCCCATGTATTTTTTTCTGCCTTCTACAATCCTCATTTTATTCTTTGTTTTTAATTGTTTTGTCCCTTTATTTGTTGTTTGCCACTTTTTGCTCCCCATCTTTCTTTCTTTTTTTCACCTTCATCTCCCTTTTGTTCTTATGTCTCTCTTTCTTCTTGCTTTTCCGTTTGTCTCTTTCTTGCCTTACATGTCTCTTTCTCGTACCTTGTCGCTTTCTCTCTGTGCATCTTTCTGCCTGTCACTGTTTTTTTTTCTTCTTCTTGCATCTCTTTCTCTCTCGCTCTTACCCAGACTTCAAGAAGATCCTCCCACTGGTGTGAGTGGAGCACCATCAGAGAACAACATCATGCTTTGGAACGCAGTTATTTTTGGGTGAGTCATGCTCCAAATCCACCCTGCTGTCTTTACAGTGCCACTGTGATTTCCCCAACCCAGCCACCCTTTTTTGATTCTCGCTCTCCATGTTCACCCTGCTTTTTTTAAAAAGTATTTTTGATTACAGCCTGGATTTCTGGCACAGAACAGTCTGGAAAATCAGCTTGTAGTGCAAGTTTTTGATGGAAGGACAGGCTGAGACACTGCTGGGACTGGAGTTGAGGGGTTAAGGGAGGTTGAGGAAGCAAGAAAAAAGTATTGATAAAGAGCAAACCAAATTGTCACTTTTTATTAGATTTGTGATATTTCTTGTTCCACAATTAGTCGAGCAATTGAAAGGAGAACTACTCATGAAAAAGCAAGAAGAAACATGCTAATTTAAACTCTTATCAGAGTTGGGATGATTTCCAGTTTAACCGGTCTGGTGTAACAGGCTAAACCGGCTAAACAGGTTTGATTGTTTACAAACCGATCAACCTGGCACCTTCTAGCAAATTAAAAAAAGAAAAAAGGCCCACATCAGCAGCATGTCTGGCCAACCTGGCGTAGTTAAATATAAACGTTTTCTAAATTGTTACTGGAAGGCGGTCAACTTGGGTGTGACGTGATTCCCAGTTCAGAGCTCCGGCAGCTGGCCTTCAAAGAAAATTTAACGCAGCATAAACACTGCATGAAAAAAGACTTGGCTTAGAAGTGCGCTACCTCCACCCAATGGACTGGAGTCGTTACACTCATTATGGGCTCTCATCGGTGCCACTTGGGAGCAGCTGAGTCAAGTGCAACACCTAGTGGTCAAATGTGGTTTACTGGTCTGGTGTTTGGCAAAAATATCAAACATAGGCTACTTCTCAGTTAAAAATAGAAAAAGCACAGAATAGTATGTAGTATGTAAAGTCAAAGCAAAACATAATAAAAATCAAGAGCACAAGCTAATTGCAATCAATAATAGAAAGTAATTGAAAACTCGACAAGAAGCAACAAGGTGCAACAAAAACAAACCAGAGCAGCACACTTGGGTTTAAAATAGAACTTGCTAATAATTCCTCACCTAATTCAAAGTCAAACGGGAAGCTGCCAGAAATGTAAAACCTGTGGACAGCTGTTTAAATTGGCTCCTTCACGCAGTCTGTGTGAATTTGAAGAGCTGAGTAAATAGACTAGTGTATGTACAGAGCAAATTCTTGAAGGATCAATGGTATTACTTATGTTTTCTAACAAGCCATGTCTTATTGCTAGCATTGGGGAATTTTAGATATGGAAATAATTTAATTTTTCTCTTTTTCTGACTTCTGCAGGCCAGTGGGAACACCGTTTGAAGACGGTAAGGTCTCAATCTTGATCTCATCATCTTGCAGGCTCAGTGGGAGCACATTTATCCAAAGCTCTGGATTTGATTTAACTCCCCCCTGTTATTGCACTGTTATTATTGTGGAGGTGCATTATTCCATCCATCTATTTCAGTCTTCTGGGCAGTGTGTTGTAAAAGTGATGGTGGATTAACTCAAAAACATTTAACACTTATAAATAGATATTTTTAGAAAAGTACTATAGAGATTAAATGATTAGAAACTGGATATCCGAGGGTCTTTTTTTATAAAAAGAAAAAGAAATCTGAAAAGGGTTTTAAATTATCTCAGTTCAAGGCCTAGAAGTCCTTTTTAATTTTTTTTTAAATGATTTTTTTTTTCCTTTTTTCAATGTGATAACAAGTGGACCTGCGCTAAATTAACTTAAAGTGCCATTTGCACTATAATTTTCCCGAGGTTGTGGCTCTACACACAAACACATTTGATTTGTATTGAAACGGTAGCGAGTTGAGCTGCTTTTCACCCATTTTATACATAGCCTCCTAATTTCTATACAGTGCAGTGGGACAGTGACATACTTTTTAATTTTTCTTATTTTCATAGATAACATGATGTGGACAATAAACATAAGTCACATAAAATAATTACAATAATGTTTATCGCAATGAAATGCCTTCCAATGCTGTAAATTTACAATGGCAGTCAGACGTGTTGCCTAAGGTATTAATAAGTAGTGGAGTACAGTCCAGGAAGTCCAGTTTTATAAAGTAACAATGAATCTATGAATTTGAAGGCTTCTCGGAACACCAAAACACTGCACAGAGGTTTATAGTACTTCGATACAGGATTTTACAAATCATAGCAGCAATGACATTTCATTGCGCAGGTCGCGTAGCCTGACTAACCAGACCCACATCATCAAGATGTCGGTCTGGGAGCTCCCCATTGGCAGGGCTCATCCAAGGGGCGGAATAACCAGTTGTCTTTCAAATTCCCTCTGCACACAGTAGATTTGCGCTACAACCAACCAGAGCAAAGCTAATCGATGAATAACATTTTTGCCATACCTCGTTGTAAAAAAACTCTGTACACATCTTCCTTTTTTAAGAATGACTTCAGTGCTTAACTCCAAGTCTTCCAGAGTTGCAGCCTAAGCCGATTCAAAAGACCGCTGTTCGCCAGCAGCAGCAGCCATCTTCTTTGTTTTCAAGTAGCAGGGAATTCACGCAGAACCGTCGCAACTCTACCATCGCTACATTAAGCCCTCCCACCAACTCTATACACGATATAATTGACCTGACCAGAATTTGGTTTTTCCAGCTCGAAAGCCAATGGAGAGTTGCTAGACTGACCCTGGCCGCAAATTATATTTGCTGCCGCTAGGGTGCGTCTACATTTCTAGGCTACAGGCCGCGTGACGAACAGTAGAAATACGGCATGTTAGAAAGTAATCTACGAGGAATGTGCATTTACATGTGTGTTTGGCTACTGCGCCTTGCCTTTTGATGAATGACGTTGCATTACAGACTCTTCAGACTCTTGTTTGTTTTTTTAATTGCAGTATATTCTGAACAATAGAAATTTGTAGACATTTGATAACATTGTATCATCGCTAAATGAATGAATGATCTACAATACCTAATTGTTTTTGTCTAATGGGGATTTTAACACCCTAAAATGTAAAGCTGCAGGTCTGCTCTTTAACCTCATAATCAGTGATTTATTTCAATGGAAATTGAATGAACTAACACAACAAAAAAGTGTTTCACTGTCCAACTATGCAACAGACTCCACCATATGTTCAACACGTGTTTTTTCACAAAATTGAAATAAGGTAGATGTCTTTGTATTTAGTTACATTTAGCTGTGGCCAGGGCCAGCTGTTCTTAATGTATTATATTGCATGCACGTAATGTATTCATCAAATTGTACTTACTTTGTGCACACAGATCTTGGTGGTAACCCTGATCATGTATAAATCTGGCAATTATGCTTTAGATAAATGGCTGACATCAGTACCAGTAACTGAGTAGCTGAACATCCATTAGATGTGTTCAGTTGGCAACAAACTCTACTCAGCTCTGCTGTATAATACATACAGTACAAGAAACACACACGTATGTATGCACATATAGAGACTTTTCCCCTCACACACACTTTTTTTGCTTGTAATTATGATTTAGGTCAGGTAAGAAAAGCGCTGACTCTGGGTTTGTTTTCTCTTCTCTAGTTAGGGTTCTCCCTTCTATATTCTCCTCTTTAGGCTGCATAGTCGACCTCTCTGCCTGAGTGAAGGATTAGCTTCTCCTTCCAGTCAAGCCGGCTGTATTTTTAGTAATGAAATTGTTTCTCTCGCTTTCTCTGACCTACTCGATCCTTCACATCTGTAATCTCTTCACAAAATTACTTCACCTCACACTCTCTCTCTCTCCTTCTCCCTCTCGTTTGTGGTTCGTTCTGTCTCTCACCCTTCTCCTTTACCCGTTCTCCCCCTCTGTCTCTCTGCAGGAACATTTAAGCTGCTGATAGAGTTTTCAGAGGAGTACCCAAACAAACCTCCCACAGTTCGGTTTGTCTCCAGAATGTTTCACCCAAATGGTAAGCGGTACAATTACCCTCACACACTGATTCAAAACGTTTAATTTGGAAATAGAAATAAATGCCTGCCCCACTTTATTCATAACCAACGACTTCAGTTTATATGTATTGGGGTATGAAGTACACTGCTCCTATTTTTGCACAGTTTGTGCCTCCGTTATCTCAAGGCTTCGAGTTCCTCCACATTCAAACAGTTTCCTCCCATTGTTCTCCTTTCCCAGTTCATAATTAAAATGAAGTAGGTTAGGTCAGCGAGTGTGTCAGTAATGTCCACATGGAGTAGAGTTGTTTTTTTTTTTTTTTTTATAAATATGTTTGTACAGCCAACATAATGGTTTTTGCAACCAGAAAAGTGTTCCATTTGGTTTTTGATTGGTCTGGGCTGTATGTTTTATCATTTAGTTTTACATCTTATACCAGATCATAAGGTTATTTTATATACTGGGGACTAGCCTGGGTGCTGTAATGCTGTAGTCAACTGCAATGTGAAAACACAGCAAATGTGTGTGTTTGTGTCCTTTTGAAATATACTGCCTGCTTGAGAAACTGCAACTGTCTCCAGGATTCATCTTCACCATCTGTTTTGTTTAAAAAGCATCTGTTCTTTCAGTCTGAGTAGAGAATGTAAAGAAATCTATCTCTGTGACACTGACACAGAGACGTAACAACTGGTGGTGTGACGTTGGTCTCAGTGGTCGGAAGCTTGGGAGTGATTTCTCTCTTGTTTACCAGTTTATGCAGATGGCAGTATTTGTTTAGACATCCTTCAGAACCGCTGGAGCCCCACATACGATGTGTCGTCCATACTCACCTCCATCCAGGTTGGTTGGTTTAACTATTTACACAAAGCTCTGTGTTCCCATGGGCCCTTTTTTAATTTTTTTTATTTTTTTTGCACTGCACTTGCTTCAGTCTGTTATTTGATGCAACTCAAATGCTCATGTGAATACAACAAATACAATTATTTTCCAACAATTCAAATAATCTGTCTTGGTTTTTTAATGCTGATAAGATCAGGTGGATATTTTTTGTTTATCATTTTTTTTTCACATTTTTCGGCAGTCATTGCTGGATGAGCCAAACCCCAATAGCCCGGCCAACAGTCAGGCCGCACAGCTCTATCAGGAAAACAAGAGGGAGTACGAGAAGAGGGTGACAGCCATCGTGGAGCAGAGCTGGGTGGACGTCTGAGCTTCTCTCGTCTCCATCAACCTCTCTCCATCATCCTTTAGTCTTTCATTTTTACCTCATCAAGAAAAAAACAGCAACTATATCGGAAGTACTCAAGTGCCACCCTGAAAAAAGGAATAAAAAACAAAACATCAAGAGAGCAACCAAATCAGAATGGACATTAACTTGCTTGTCAATACATTTAAGGATAAATAGGGAGGGGAAATCAATCTTATATTTGTGTTTTTGTCCTTAATTTTACTTTTTTTTTATTGCATGATGTGAAATAAGTTATTGCTAACATAATTTGTAATATATATTTGTTGTTTGGTTGGATTGAGGCTGTTAATGTTTGTTTTTTTTTCCTCTTTTTTTGTGTGTGTAATGTCTGCTGGTGTGCACACAACTTGACTGTTTTGGAAAGGGCAGGTTGATGACCAAATCAGCATATTTTGAAGAATAACAACCCAGAAAATGCCTTTCAGAGTTACTATCATTGTTATTCTCCAAAGTCAGCCACAGATGCAGCTTATAAAGAACTATCTCTGATCTGTTCCAGCATATCTGTTATTTTAAGAGACACTGTAGGTTTGGGCTTACAGACGTCACAGGCTGCAACAGCGCCAAGTCTCCCTTGCACTGATGAATCATGACTCCTTGGCAAAGCAGCTCAGAGCTTTTGTTCCATAGTTTCTGCTCCAAGGTAGAAGAGTATGTTTGAGAGGGAGTGTTATGGGAAAGTAAATATTAACACCAGGATGGGACAGGATAACCGTGGACTGTGGATCCCAAAGTGGAGAACAGGCTTAGTAGAAGAGGTTGTAGGAATTCCGGCTGAGCCAAGGAAATACTGTATTCACTACAATCATTTAATTTTCCTGAAATCAGCTAAGTGAGTCCATCTTCCCACTGCTGTCCTTTGTCCCCGTGTCTTTCTTTATTAAATGTTACCAAAATGTATGTTGAGCATTGGACGCCCCTGAGCTCAGGAGTTCAACAGTACTTTTAAGATTTTCTCGAATGGTGGTGCTATATCATTTCTATTATGGTGCATTTTTTGGCTAACAGGGCTTAAACGACAGTGGTAGCAAGCTGCAAAGGTGACAGGCAACTAGAATCAGGGTGAAGTTGGTAAAAAAAAAAATAAGAACATGATTTACTTCTATAATATGTTTTGTCATAGTATGCTGGTTGTCTGTAAAACACCTCCTGTTAGTTTTCATAATTTAACTCTGAAAAAAGAAGATAAACGCAGAACTAGAGTTGAACTATTGTCAGCTCCCTCTGCTGACAGCTCATCTTAGATTTGCGCCCATGTGGTTTTCCAGTTTCATCCACCACAGAAAGTAATTACTTTCAAATGCTTTGTTGCCTGTGACGGTTGTAAATGAAGAGTCAGTGCTTTTGAGCCTTCTCTTGAAATGACACAGCTGATATAAATTAATGAGCAGAGGATATAAGCAGTGCAGTCCAGTGCAGTCTTTTTTGTTCTAAACGAAACTTTAGCGGAAATGAATTTGCATGCAGTTTCAAGAGTGTGAAATCACCTGTTTTGTTTCTGATACCCAATCAAAAGACCACTTGAGTATAGTCATTACTTAACCCTGCCCAAATCTAGCTAAATAATCCACGGAAAACAGTCATCATAAAACAAAGTGTACTCTTTTCTGAGAAAGTAAAGTTCATATTGTGGCTAGTGACTTATTTCACTTAAAAAGCAGAAGGGATATGTTATAAAGATTTTGTGAATTAAACAAAAAAAAATGTATACTTATAAGAATATGCTGTATAAACATAATAAAACACATTTTTCAGAGTTTGAGACAGGTTTTTTTTTCTGTTCTTTTGACGGTGTGAAACGTTCAAACCTTTTTGTCCTCATGGTTTCCTGTAGTACAGTAACATTCACTATGGTGAAAAGGCGATTGTGAGTAATTAGAGCAAAGAGTTCTGCTTTGTCAATGATTGTTCAGTTCTATTTGTGAGATATTGTTAAAACCAACCCAATCATTATCCAATTTTAATCGGTTTAATACAGTTTCTTTTCTGGTCATAAGGGTCGGGTTTGTGCTCAGAAATTTTTAGCTTGTTCTTTTGAGAAGGAAAAAAAATATGCCAGCAGATAAATTCATCAAACATGAAGATAAAGTATTAAAGTGCTCATATTATGCTAATTTTTAGGTTCATAATTGTATTTAGAGGTTGTACCAGTATATATTTTTTTAATTTTCAGAAAAGACCATATTTTTGTCATACTGCACATTGCTGCAGCTCCTTCTCACCCTGTGTGTTGCGCTCTCTGTTTTGGCTACAGAATAAGGCATCGCACTTCTGTTCCCTCTTTTTTGGGTTGCACATGCACAGTAAATACTGCTAGCTCGTCAGTTTCAGAATATGAGGGCGAGCATTATAACGTGTGTTACAAAGTAACAAAGGTAATGGTTGGACTACAACAGAGCTGTTTGTGAACAGTGTTTTCTCTGGAAGATGGTAAGTCTCTTTGGGATGAACTTTGGGCTTTTTCACTTTGTAAACCTATAATGTGAATTGAAAAAAAAAAATCACACAAAAGGAAAGGGAGAAAGCATAATATGAGATGCAAAACGAACCCGTAACTGAGAAAATTATTAAAAAGTGCTGCTTTGTTCTCATTTTGTTAAGACCATAAGCTTTGCGGTAGTGATATGTCCTGAGTTGTTTGATTACTCACAGAAAGTCTAAAGGCACAGAACTACTATGATCTGTCTTGGAAGAATACAATTACATGAAAAGAAAGGAAGTATTTATTGTGCTAAACACATGACACGATTGTGTCATTTTTCATCTACATTTTTTTAAAACAATACAAAAAACAATGAGTAGGCTTTTAAAAAAAAGTAAAAAAAATGGATGTGCAGTGAAGCTCCCACACTGTCAAAAACATCTTTGTTGTGTCTATACAATAAAATGCAGAATAACACAATATCTCTGCTTTTGTTAAAAGATTTTTGATTTGTACACTGATCACATTAATTACCATCACGGTGTTACAATCTTACACCGTTTAGAAACAGTGTAAGATTGTAACAGCATGTGAAATTTGGCCAGACTTGTTAAAAGCACAGCCTGTATGTACAGAACAGAGTCCCATCAGTCTTCAGGCTTTAATGCCGGTCATCGACCCTGTGATGAAAAGAAAAGAGGAATAAATTAAGAATTTTTCCTGTCAACAAATCTGTGTGTGTGCGTGTGTCCACAAACGTACCTGTTGCTTTTTCATAATCTCATCTCTTGTCTTGAAGACCGGTGCGTCCTCCACCACGACGCCTTCAGCCATTTCCTTCACTTTCTCCAGGAGCTCTGTGCTATACCTGCCATTAGTGGAAGGAAATGGTAATATTATTACCCACAACGATTCAGCATCATTAATTCAACTGTGGTTCATGTAGTTTCTTAAGTGATAATAGTGTACTGAAAACAAGGGAGATGAACAGAGAATTAAAAGATTATAATTTTGGTTATTGATAAACGAATGTAGCTATAATGATAAGCTGATTGACTAAGAGAAAGTTAATTCATTATGATTGTCATATCTTAAGTGCATCCATTTTTAGATCATTATGAATAATGTTTGCTTTTATTATGCACTTATGAAAATCGGCCTCAGATCTTCGATCGGTCGGGCTATAATACAACGATTTAAAAAGTTATAGCAGGCCTGCCCGGCCTTAAATCAAACAGCACTGTGCATTTGATGCCAAATTAACATCGGTCAATGAGTCATATCTCAAATATCACTAGTGGAATCACAAATCCAAACCTCAACTAATAACTGGCCGTAGACAACTTGTGTCATATCATGATCTTTTCTTGTTTTGCAAAGACAGCCTTGATTTAAAAATGGAGACATAATCATATTTATCATCTGCTGTTTGATTTGAGAGAAGTGCAGTCTAGGGCCCATTTGTTTGTCATTTTTCAGGACACAGCGGTGAGCCCGTTATGAGATGAAGAACATTGTGAACCCAAAACATACAACACACAAAAGGTGAGTTTCGTGACTTGTCTGACGAGTTTGGCAAATCAATATAAAGGTGAACACAAACGGCTCTACTGCCGCCGACGTTCATCTCTACTAGCTGTGGAGCGGTTTTAAACTCCTCCAGCTCCGGAAAGAAAGCAACACAAAGACCTGTTAGCTAGATAAGGGCGCAGTTGTACTAAACTGTAGCGGTCGTGAGAGCACGTTGTGTTTACGCACCGACAGCCGAGGAAGACGTTGTTAGCCCAAACCATGGACAGGGAGATCAGGTGGTCCAGATGCGGGTCTTCAAAGTCGCTTATGTTCCGTAGGATAAACTCCCTCCTAGCCTGCCAGTGTTTTTCACTCTCCCAGTAACCTCGAAATGTTTCTACCTGGTCTGCCAAAGCTCTATTTTGCTGAATAAAATCTTCCACATCCAAGTTAGCCATCTTGCTTTTTCCTTGACGAGTCAACAAAGGCCACTTCCTGTCTGCGAAGAGGGTCCCGGAAGAGGTTTTTTCCTTTCAACGTGTTTTTAACAGCGCCACACAGCGGTAGAGTTTAGCGCTGCAACTGACCCCAACTGCCCACTTGCACAGGGGCTTGTTATTGGTTGTAGTCGTTTGGATTTAACAAATTAAAGGTGCAACATGCTGATTCATCAAATTAAGATATTATGGTAAATATAGATACACATTTAATATATAATGGATAGATAGATAGATAGATAGATAGATAGATAGATAGATAGATAGATAGATAGATAGATAGATAGATAGATAGATAGATAGATAGATAGATAGATAGATAGATAGATAGATAGATAGATGGATAGTTAGATAGATACACACATACATACACACATACATACATACATACATACATCATTACAGGATGATAAAAACAACAAAAAACAAACAAATCTACATGACTAATATGGATAATAAAGGAAAAGATATTAAATAAACTAAATAAAAAATCCACATGAATGTACTAAGGGATGTATAAGCATGAGACGCTTGCAGTGACAGGGCAATTATATTGTGCATAAGGTGCTCTATAGTAAGGTGCTCTTTGAGAGTGTGTGTCATGGTGGTAATGCAAATAAGTCCAATAGTGCAAGGATAAAGGGTAAAGGGAGGGGTTGTGCATATGGGCCAATATAGCCAGTAAATAGTGTAAGTAGTAAACAGTGGGCCAGTGGACAGTCAGTAGGTAACTGTTGTTATAGGAGGTAGTGGTGGAGAGGCGGACAGACTATGCAGAGAAGTTTCATCACTTTAACAGACTGGCAGCCTCCAATTATAAAATAACCTGGTGCCATAAATGTATTGTGCATTGTCCCAAGATGTTAAAACTAATAAAAACTTAAATAACAAAAGTTGATTTTTTTTGTAAGATACCATAAAATATGTTGAGGTGGTAGTGCCAGAGCTGCTTTAAAGAAGAAATGATGTGTCAAGAGTGCACATTATCAGCTCTCACAGTATGCCTTTTTCGCAGCAGACATTTTGACTTTGAAACTAATACTTTTAACAGAGGCTCTTTCCCATTTAAGCGTCCCAATGAGCCAGACCAGTGAGTGAGTGTGCGCATAAACCCCTGGAAGAAGCTCACCAGAATGGAATACAGCCACTCATCACTAGTTAAAATGATTACATTTGTGCTTTTCCTGCTATGATATATCAAAATGTATGCTGTAGTCTATTAAAATTTAAGCAGTGGCCCCTCACTGCCATTGGCTAACTGCAGACAGTAGGTGAACTAACACAGCTTAAGGCTTCCAAGGCTTCTTCCTTCCCTCCTCCAGCTTGATCTCTCTGTGTGTCTTGCATTGCCAGAAAATCTAAAATTCACAAAGCAGGTAGTGTGGTTGTGGAAATGTCTGCAGCACGCATACACACACACACACACACACAAACAAACACACACACTTTAATTTGTTGCCTCCTTCTCACTTGAGCGACATATCTCTCTTTCTCTGCACTTGACCAGTCTGCCAGGAAGATGCTTAGAGAGAAACTCTAAGAAACACTGGACTTTTAACCTCCAGCCTTTGTAAAGAGGCTTATGAACAGTCATTCAGACTCACAGATATGCACAAACACACACACACACACACACACACACACACATCCTCCTTTCATTTTGGCTACACAGATATGTGAACAAACCGCTGCGAGATTCTCCATCTTCTAACTCTTACTCACACACGCACACACACAGCAGAGGGGGATTTGGGGCTTGTTTTGACATGAAGTCATTGATATGCAGAGGGATTCCAGAGGAAAGCAAGCCAACATGAAGTCAGACAGATAGACACACAGACCAGCTCACTGCTCTGTCGCTGGTTTTGTTTCCACAACACACAAAAAAAACAATTTAATTGTAAATTATATCAAAATGTCTTGAGACCATCTTCGTAACAACCATAACATTTAGGAGGAATATAATAAAGGGCTTGGCCTCTATGATTTGCTGTGAATGAATTATGTAAATATTAACAAAACCAATGTTGACAAGTCCCCGTTACCTGTTAGCTTTATATTCTGCATGGGAAATAAGTAATCACGTGGAGAAGGTCTATTTAAGAATTATTTATATTGTAAACCAGCATAATGGAACACATGCACATGGTCATTATTTAAAAAAAAAAAATGAAAATTAACCTTATGACATTCTTTTATAAATATAAGTAACTTCCTACAATGGATTATGACAACATATTTGGTTTAAAAGAAAAGATCAAGGCTTGCCAACAGAGCATCTTTTCATAGCATCTCACCTGAAATCACTTTCAAAGCAGTTGTAAAGGAACAGTGAAGCCGCAGCTAAAGATAAAATGAGCAAGTTGGAACAACGGTCGAACATGCAGGGATGAAATACTGTCTGTACAGAGCCAGACAGGAGTTTCTTTAATGTGCAACCTGACAAGAACATTGATGAGAACGGATAAAAGAATGGTCTCACCTTTAGAAATACACTGCATTCATTCTCCACATGTAAAGGCCAAAACACCAAGCAGTCGGCCAAGATTAATTTGTTATGCATTTATGACCTTCTTGCTGAAGATTTAAGCATCTAAGCATTCATTTGAACTCACTTAAAAAGTTACATGTTGCTCACACACAAAAGAAACTATTTCAGCTTTGTCAGGTATATTTAGGTTAACAACAAATTCCAATTTCAACATTAAGGCAAGCAAAAAAAAACCCCGGAAGAACTATACTTATATTTGACAAAAAGCACTTTATGATGAATCAGTCAGACTACAGCAATACGTGTTTCTGTGGGCTTTAGCAATAACTTTGTTGAAAAATGTCGCTGTTGGGTTTTTAACTTATTCCACTCTTAAACTTCTCCCGCATACTTCTGCTTCATCCTGTTTTCCATGGAGCTCTGAACATTGTAATTCTATTTTCATGCAGTGTCAGTTTACTGTAAGTGGTTACAAAACTTCTTCCCAACAGGCCAAACTCTCCTGATGCTCGGAATCAAGTGTTTTGCTAACACGCCACGGAAATAAGAGACATTAACGAACCCAATTGGCACATGAACATGAAGCTGTCTGAATCTCCCCTCTGCACACTGGACCTGTATGCATGCCCATAGCCTCTGTGTACTGAAACAACATTATATTCTCACATGTTAGGTGCACATACAGTTTATGCACATGTGTACGCACATGAACACACATTCATTTATTAACCTTTGTTTACCAAACCATCCTTTACACTAAATCCCATCTCTAAACTAGTTTCTGTAAGAAATGTTCTCTTCTGGTGAATTTTTTGAGTCCAAGAAAGACAAGAAAACACACAAGTAAGCACACATTAAAACACACTTTCACCTCCTCTCAAATTCCCTCAGAAAAACCACCAGTGGCACTCCTGAGTATGTTATATTTTGGGCAGCTTCCAAGTCATACAAGTCACCGCTTTATTGAGTGAACTAACCCATTAAGTTTATGGCCTCGCTCTCCCCCTCTCAGCCTGAAATATACACTGATGCTGAAATAATACACTGCATTCCAGCCAGCGCTGGCAGACAGTGTTCTTGATGAGTCACCTAATGTATGCTTACTCAGGAGAAAACTATAATTGGGAAACACCGGGACAACAGGTAGCCCTTTCAGCTGGAGTCCTGGGGAGGGCCAACGAGAAAGGATTAACCCACTCTGTAAAGTGTCTGTGGATATCAAGGTTACTGCGAGGAGAATGGAGTTGTTATAGATCATGGTAAACCTTTCATGGGTGTAGAACATAATGAGATGTGTATATATCAGGATATGGCAGAGTGTAATTCACTGAGTGCAGAGACTTCTAATGAACTCCTCTGAAGCTGACTCAGACTGATGAACAATTAAGTATAACTGTAACTATATACTATTCCTATGCTACAACTCGGGTCTGGTTCAGTTTTCCAGTAATTCTAAAATTTTTCCAAAAGTAGTTCTACTACTAACTCAAAGTTAGCCTTAATCAATGATTTTTCCTCTGTTCGCATTCTGAAAGGATGTTAAATTGTGTGCAGGTACCTTTAATTATTGTTTTTTTTTTCTTAGTCCCAAGAAACAAAAAACAGCATCAATAATTGATGTTTACGTTCAAGTGACAAAGAGCTCTCTATAATGGCTATATGATTTGACTATATGACTACATGGCTATATGATTGGTTTTTGTCTGTTTGGAGCAAAACATGTTTTTTTTTTAAATGCCACAATTGCTCCATAAGTAGTTATTTATCCCCAGACCATGATATTTCCCTAATAATGTCCTAAGTTGTGTTTGTGACTTGAGTTAAAACCTCAAGTTGGAATCATGCTTCTGTTGAGACAGAAATGGTATTTTCACTGTAACAAATAAAATACATTACATCCTACTTCCTGTTCTGTACTTTCTATTCTTCCTGTTTATATTATTTCCTGTTTGCACCCACTCTAATGGCAGATGAATACAAATATTTTCCTCAATTTGAAACAAGCTGCTTCTTGATCTAATACATCTGATCTACAGTATACGAAATGAGCTAAGGTAGGCCACGACTTTAACTGTTAACACCAAAAATACGCACATGAGAGTATTAAATTGAACGTATTTGGATACCTTTTTGGTTTTTCTCTTCAGTTTTTCTCTTGTTCCTTCTGTGAATGTGGGTTTGGTGCTGTTTTGTGTATAATTTGAATGTCTAGAGACGTCTTGTTAAATGAAGGTTCAAAAATAAACTTTCAAATCTAGACACAAGCTGTCTAAACCATTTCAGAAGTTATAGAAGGCTAAAGAAAATATTGTAATTAAGTAGGAAATGCAAACCATTGGCAGCAATGGCACTGCTCTACTTGCCTGATCAATACCATCTATGTAAATCCTGATAGTTAATTACGCTTACACCCTTCATCTATTTTAGTTGTGAGTATTAGAATGAAATTAGCTACCTGTGACGAAGGAAGAGCAATCCTTAAACTTGTGGAACAGGCATTGTAGTTTGCAGCAGGATTATCAGAATCAGGCTGCACATGACATTGCATCGACTTTAGCTTCCCATAGAGCAGGGGTGCTCACATTCTTTAAGCCTGGGACCCAAGTGATAAATGTAGCCTGTCACCCTGGGACCCAGACTAATTAAAACTAGTTCTCTTGACATGTAGGGATGCAGGGATGCTGGAACAGTAGGGCCTGTCAGCTATTTTAGGTCCTGAATCCTGACCTGTTGTTTAAAAAATGAGGATATATACCTGTCTTTTGGCCTAATTGAAGTTGACATGGATATTGTGGTCAAGAAACAGTGCATGCATCTTCTCAGTGCACTCACTCCACGCCAAACCACCACACAGCTGCCTCTAGACAAATACTTGTTGAAGTCATCTCCGTATTCACATATTGATCTTATTTACTGGAATGTGTGGTTATGAAAATCAAATGCAACCTATGTCATGGAAAAATAGTGTGTTGGCTGATGCTGTGTGAGTGTGTGTGTGTGTGTGTGTGCATGTTGCTTATTTGTTATCCTTTGGATAACAAAGGAAGAAAAATACAGAAATGTTTGGAACTAATTAACTTTACTGGAGTATTTCAAAGCAAATAGACTCCAAAGTCCTAATGTAATGAAGGGAATTAAACGTGAAGGGGATCACACATTTTGTATTTGTCCTTTTTGTGCTTTTTGACACAGGTCTGCTACTGTTACTGTCTTTAAATTAAATATGAAATTTGAAAAGTCAAGTTAGTGTGATGGTTTTACCATCGAAACATGACATGACACAAAGTTACCGAGGTTACTGACATCCATATGTAGTACATTTTGTTGTTGTGGTATTTGTCATGTATAAATTGTACATACTGGAGTTGTATTTAAATAATACTACGACAACACTATGATATGCAATGCTACATATTGTCGGTAATTATGCACAAATAAGCCTTTTCCACAGAAGACATTTTGACATGTCACAGTAGAAAACGGTGATGTGTACATAAAAGAATCCATAATGTCTGAATTCCATTTTGCTGCTTCGGTTAATTTTTGTGCACACTGCAGTTCAGTTTTGTAGCTGAGTTAGCTCCATTGGTAGAGCAGGTGCACAAATATGGAAGTTTACTCCTCGACACAGTGGCTGCGGGTTTGACTCTGACCTTTGGCCCTTTGCTACACGTCATTCCCCCTCTCTCTCCCCTTGTCTTCATCGTTTCTGTGGAAATAAAGGCCTAAAATGCCCAAAGAATAATCTTTATAATAATTAATATCTCTTTTATAGGGTTAATCCAAAAAAACAACATTCTTATCTTTGTAAAGGAGGTAGAAGGTATGGCTGAGGTGCCGTATTGCATTAGATTTGACATTTTTGTAAGAACTTTACACTGAATGTAGTTATATCCTAACAAAGCAAATTTTATGAATATTAGTATCATCACAAATTCAGGCTACAAGGCAGTGCATTGCTGTAAACGGCCAGAGAGGAACACATAACAGTTCAAGTCAAGTCAAAGTTATCACCATCATTTTGATCATTTTATCCTGCAGTATAAATAGTTACATTTAGGACTGAGCACCACTGAAAAGGTGTCCTGTCAAGAGACAGAATCTTAAAAGGCCATATAAAACTTGCAAAATAGCTACGTAATACTCCAACTATTCTGCTTTCTCACTACATTTATTTGACAGCCATACTTACTGGTTACTTTTTTCATTACTTCTATTCTAAATACTGCTTCCACCGCTGCTTAACAACTTTATATACTGTGGGTGACACACTATATACACTTTATATAGGCTATGTTAAATGTTATAACTAACTGTAAATGGTATAACTTTCTCTGACACAAATATATTATTATGATCTTAGGTGAAAATATGTGACCTATTTTTCTTCTAAAAATACAACCCCTTTCCGCCATGAACTTATACAAATGAATGAGTGCTCTTCAACGATGAAAAGTTTGACATCAAACTTTAACAATATTATTGAATATTTCTAGTATGTAGATGACATAGTCACGTTTTCTAACTAATTTTATGTTGTATAGAACAAAAAAAGAATAGGTGTTGCTTAAAGTGTGGCCAAGATTGTTTTATTCAAAGATATTAAGTCAACATGTTGGCCAAATAAGGACCATACATTTTACACATGGAAAATGGAAACCTCTGTACAGTGCAATGTAATCTAATACAACAACCTTGCAATAAATCCAAAATATTAACTTTTGGTTGAGACTCACTCTTACATGGTGTTGAAGCTATAGCTTGTGATGGTATTGTCTTATATATACAGTCCTATAGACCAGTAGCAACAGACTCATTAGTTACTATACTTACTTAATCACTAATGTCTTAAAATGAATGTATGTCTCACCTTTAACAATGTAACAATCAAAAGCTCAATCCAATGCTAAGAAAGGCTCGGCAGCTGTAAACCCTAAAAGAACCCAGATCTGGGTGGATCTGCTTCCTAAATAAACAATGTGTGCATCTCATCATCAGGCAGCTAATTGTATTCCCTCACATTAGAAACGACCATGGAGAGGGTCACAGGCTGTTTCCCCAAGGGACGCTGCCTAGCTTCGTTATGTGGTGGAGAAGGAGGAGGAGGAGGAGGAAGAGGAGGGGAGGACATACTGTGGGATGCTGCTGTTGCATTTGAATGTGTGCCAAAGAAATCGCTCCTCTGTGTCCTTCACCACCTCATTTCACTGTGTGCCAGACAGCATCACACCCTCTTTTCCTTGTTCTCTCTCCCTCGCTCTACACTTTTTGATTGACACCTGATACAGCTCATATGAGCATTTCTGCACCTGACATCCTTGCCTGTGTGCATGTGGTTTTGTGTGTGTGTGTGTGTGTGTGTGTGTGTGTGTGTGCAATGCAGGTCTGTGTGTTTGATACAAGTAGAATTGTCCCGTTTGTTAATCCGAATGACCTTAATTTCAGTCTGCCTTGTGGCTCGGCATCTATGTGTAGCCTATTGACCAGACATTTTAGATACAAAAAAGCTGAGCGAAGATGAATTACAACAGTTGAGATGATCTGCTGTCTGTCACTGCGGAGATGCAGAGTTAAAAGCTGCACATACTTAATGAGACGGGGAATTTCATGGGGAATGAAGACGGATTTGTTCATGAGAACTGCATTCTGAAAACGACCGACTAAAGAAAGTAAGAGAAAATGTATTCCTGCTTGATAACAGGCAGAGGACAGTGATTTAGAGACAGTGGATGGTAGTAGATTACGGATTGATCAAACAACCTCCTCCCCTTTTAAATATAGATTTTACAGAAAATGTGGAGGAAGGTAATTTACTTGCCAACTATTCCCTGTAGATCACTGTGAGCAAATCAATCACTGGTGGAGAGATATTATCACTTACAGTAAAGTGCAACTACAGGCCTTCACTTAAAGTGAAGCTCCAGCTGCCAATTATTTTGACAGCAGTTATTGAAGATGGTGAGTTAGGCATCACCTTTAAAAATAGGTGAAGGGATTGAGATTCAATTTGAAAAAAGGCTATGTATTGCAAGTTGTGGATAAGTTTGAATTCTAACATAATTCTTCCTACAAAGGAGTCCACTCAGTCAAAGTTGACATAAGACATTGTTTTGGTGTGATTGTGATTTTGAGTAGAAAAGATCCCTTTTTTTTCAGAAAACAGTGTAGTTAGCCCTACCTTGTGAAAACTTGCAGCCTAATTTGCAGATATTTCTCAAATGTATTCACTTCTTTATTTGTGCAATTACTCTTTTAGGGGTTGAAATAAATATTCATTAAGGTTTAGAACATTCATCTTATAAAACGGATGTGCTGTGCATTGCATGATTGAGTCCTCCATTAATAAATAAACTTAGGCTATTAAATTATTTTCAGAAACAAGTTTTCTTTTAAACTGGCGACTGTTTTGCCACGTAAAAATAACAATAGGCTATAATCACTGGCACCGGATACTGCTTTTTTATGTCATATTTCAGCACTTTTTGCCACAAAGTAAGCAGTAGCCTACAACTGACAGAGAATCGGCAGGTGAAGGCTCAATGCCCATCCTCTCCTCTCCGAGGCGCAGTAATCTAGCATTTCAGAGTAGGAAGTGCAGTTTGCGGTAACAGTGAATTGAAAGTACGCCATAAATATGGCGCCAAAAGAGTTTTCAAGCTGATGATAAGAGCTGATTTTTCTCTGTGTTGTCTTTTTTTTCTGGGGGGGGTGGAGGAATAGGTTGCAAGACAAGACCCGTCTGTGCATTTGTGCAGAATGCGGTGTGTGCACGTACACCGGGTAGACGAGTGGAAGCGAGGCAAGGCAGCAAGTGAAGAGCTCAATTATTTTTGAAGGAGGGACGTTGCGAAACTGGCTTGCAATCTTTTCTGACTCATCGTTTGGAAATAAAGAATCCTTTTCTTTTTTTTCTTCTTCTTTTTACTCCTCCTCTTGCTTCTCCGTCCCTTCCTCCTATAATACCGCTGGCACCCGAGAGGAAAACATCGTCGGGGTTTGACACCACGTTTGGGCTGCTTTTGCAAAATGCGACATGCTTTCCTGTGAGCGGTATGTTGTGCGCACCTCGCAGCCTGCTAACCCGTGAACAGCAGCAGGACCAGCGGCGGCACCTCTGTGTTTGTTGTTGTTGTTGACTTGTAAAGGCAGCAACAACTCAGCCTGGCAGCCGCTTTTGGATTTTTATTTCGGATTTGGACTCGGTGGCCGGTCTTTGCAGTGCTGACGCGCTGTCAACACGCACCGCGAGGGGAAGGGAAGGGACAGTCCTGTCACCCAACGTGGATTCTGATTCGGGGCTGTTAAGCAGCACTGCTAGTAGCCTGCCAGGGCACTGAGTGGGCAAACCGAACTACTGCTAAACCCTCCGCTGTAAAACTACATGTGCCTGGCTCCCAATGATCTCCTAATTTCTGGGAATCGCCCGCCGTCCAGGACTGTGGACGTCTCTGCATCCGAAGCTGACTGCGATCAAGGTAAAATAATTACCACTAATAAGCGGATGGAAATGATAAAATGTAACAGTGGGAGTGTTGCAGGACCGCTAAAGTCCACTTTGCTGCTGCTGCAAGTGCTATCAGTGCTAGGCTAACAGCAGGGCAGCAGCTCTGTACGCACTTTTGCAGCGGGCTTGTCAGTCACAGTCAGCGGCAGGGACGCTGTAGCCTGAGCGGTGCATGTGGGTCAAGGAGAGTGTTAGGCTAACGTTATGTGTTTTTAACGTTATGTGTTGCAGTGAAGGAAAGACAAATAATCCTTTTGAAGCCAGAGCTCTGTGCAGGCAGGGAGATGAACCCGGTTAACTTGACCATGTTGTAGACAGTCTGCAAACGTAACGTGAACGCGCCCGGTGGGAATCAAGTGTGCGAGCGGGTAGTTGGAGAGTGTCCAAGTGGGGTTATTTTTGCGCGTAATTGCGACAAATAGGGCCATTTGCAGCAGCGTAGCGAGGAATGTGAGTTGTGACTTGCAGGCGAACGTAAAGGCTGTAACACACACACACACACACACACACACACACACACACACACACACACACACACAGAAACATACAGGGGGATAGGATATGATATGAAGTTGTGTGGAGAGCAGCAGGTCTGGGTGCACGGTAAAGGCACCAAAACGTTCACAGTCCCTTGAGGTGTTGCAGGTTCCTTAACTCCTCCGTAACAGGGAGGAAATGAAACCAGGGGGAGCAGCACTGCTTTTAGGAAGGCTGAGCACGCAACCACACATATACACACATCAAGGAATTAGAGCAACTCTGCCTCATTCACCCTCTCCTCCTCCTCCTCCTGCTTCGTGCTGTGCAGATCTAGCTGGCTTTAGAAGAGGGGGAGTGGCTGTTGTTTACCTCCTCAAAGTCAGAGCTGTATCTGTGGATTGGGTGGGTGTTGCATCCTTAACCTGTAAAAAACAACAACAACAAAACAAGGGTTTTGCATGTGGATGCAGAGGATGATGATGGTGGAAATCAGGTGTGAGTAGGATTAATATGATGTAAATTGGGCATTTGCCTCTGGTATGATTTTCAGCATCATGTTGTGGCCACCTACTCTTCATAATTTCCTGGAGAACCTCCTAAGGTATATTATTTCTGCCTATTAGTGCTGATAATTAACGGATGCAAGCAGTGTGTCCAGATTTAAAAAATAAAATAAAAAATAAAATTTAATGGCACACGTGAAGCTGAACTGGCTGTAGCCTTAAATCAATTAAACTGAAATCGTCTGGGGACTTGTTAAATGTTCCCAGTTGTGACAGCAGCCCCCCTGTTCCATCAGCTCTTACACACACACACACACACACACACACACACACACACACACACACACACACACACTCTATCAACAACTGTGCCTCTCGTTCACTCTAAACACATATTCAAGTAAAGATGCGGAACCATGCTCTTCAAACTCTCAACGCTAACACACACACACACACACACACACACACACACACACACACACACACACACACACACAAAACCCTCCTCCTCCTGCTGGGTATGAAACCGGAGATGAGTCATGGTGTGTGGGGGCATAACAAGTCTCTCTCTATCCCTCTATTCCCCTTCTCTGTCTTTCATATCTTTCCTGATGCAGTGCTATCTTGTTTTCCCTCATTCTCTCTCCCTCTCTTTCTCCCCCTCCCCTCTGTCCCTTGAGGCTCGCCTCTTTCGCCTAGAGACAGTGGTTGTTTACAATGCAAGTGAACAGGGATGAGAGCTGTTTTCATTTTGCTTCTGTTTTTTTTTTTTTTTTATATCAGCCTCCTGCCATCCAATCATCCATATTTGAATCCCTCATTCCTTATCCATCCATTTACTTTTTATCATTCTTTCCTTCCTTCTGTTCCATACTTTAATCCATCCATCACTCCCATCTTTTTACTCCTCATCTTCTCATCATCTGTCGAACAAGCTTTTACTGTAATTTCTCTCATCTGACTTAGGAGCCAGGTGGAATGTGTATGCGACCATATGTATAGACTCTCCCTGAAGAGTATGTCACGTGAAACTTGAGCATGTAGACGTTTTAAGCCTCACATGTGTACATACTCACACGTGTGTGTGGGTGGGGGTGTAGCGTAGCGTGTGTGTGTGCGTATTTGTGTCTGCTGCGTTAAGCGGTGAGCTCAGATTGGCTGGAAAAGGGGTAAGGACCCCACGTGGTGTGTTGTATTGCATTAGCTACTACGTAGTGAAGAGGAGGAGGAGGAGGAGGGGTGTTGTTCATGAATGGACCACCGACGTCATGTAAACTGTACCCTCAATCCTTTACACACATGCCCCCCCCATGTGCACATACATGTTGTTACACACATTGCTAAAGAAGGCTGCAGGGCGCATGTGTGAGACATGCAGAAATACAAGTCAGATAAGGATAGGAATCAACTGAACATGTGTGTTGTGTGTGTGTGTGTGTTTGTGTGTGTGTGTGTGTGTGTGTGTGTTGTGCCTGCAGGCGGGTTGGCTAGCTGTCATGTCACCAGCTCTCTGCTGCTCTCTGCTCTGCTTACTAACTAACCAGCATGTTGGTCAAAAGGGTATTACTACTAGCTGAGTAGGATTTGCGTGTGTGTGTGTGTGTGTGTGTGTGTGTGTGTGTGTGTGTGTGTGTGTGTGTGTGTGTGTGTGTGTGTGTGTGTGTGTGTGTGTGTGTGTGTGTGTGTGTGTGTGTGTGTGTGTGCGTGTGTGTGCGTGTGTGTTTTGTCTTTTTGGTGTGTAGTTCCATGTGCTGTGATTTTTGTGAGTCAAAAATAGCCCGATATTGGATTTATGATATTGACATGAATCTTAATTTATGATCCAATACCTATTGTGCCTTTTTTATAATTTGTCCTCTCATGAAGAATGTAAAAAGAATAAGCAAGGAATACAATGTAATGAAAAATGTTTTCTTAGACTTGATTATATTTAATAAAGGACATTACTGTAACTTACACTAAATTATTATATGAAGAACTTTTATTATACTTACGTCAAGGACAGACAAAAAACCCTATGAAAACATCTGTCAGTGTGTTTAGTTTGTGGGGTTGTTCTGGTTAGCTCATGTGCAGGTTTTGTCATGCTTTAAAGTTCTGTGACATGAAAGCATTGGTGGATTAAATGCTGCAGGCATGTTTTTATGTAATAACCAGTGTGTTTTGCCAGTGTTTGCTCTCAGTAGATGACCCTGCTGTGGCGTAGAACCTCATTAGTGTGTGTGTGTGTGTGTGTGTGTGTGTGTGTGTGTGTGTGTGTGTGTGTGTGTGTGTGTGTGTGTGTGTGTGTGTGTGTGTGTGGGCAGGAGATGATGTCAGACTTCAAGGGGGAAAAGGGTGTTCCAATTTTCTTTTAAAGTCTCCTTGCTACTGTGACGTAGCCTTGTTAGTAAATGATAATTACAACATCTGCACACCTGCACACTTTGCTGGTGATGAAGAAAATGGCACACTTATTTCCCAAAAAGATTTTTGCAGGAGTAATTGGAATATGGTTCATAACTCTTCTTCCAGCAAACGCTGACTGAATAAGACCAGTGGGGCATTCTGGTGCAGCAGATGGGTTTTCAGATAAAATTAATGATCCATTTTTTTGTGATAGTTCACAGTGAAGTCTATGTTGGTACCACAAAGTTGACAGTGAAATCATTAGTATATTTCACCAAGCTCATGTTTTGTTTCCTTTATCCATATTTGATGGGTTTTTATTTCCCCTCAGTAAATGAGACATTCACCAAAGTATGGAATGGAGTATATTTGGATTTTGGACTGTTGGTTGGATAAAACCAGCAATTTAAAGATGTCTCTTCAGTTCACATTTGTAAACCTATATGATTAATTGCTCAGTAAAAAAATGCTGTTGCTTGGATGAAATAACGCAGCTTTAATGTTTCAGTGAGTTTGTTTCAACAGAAACGTCCTGTAGTAAAAATCTGTCATCACTTTCTCCCATTTTTAAAGCGCCCATATTATACTCATTTTCAGGTTTATAGTTGTATTTAGAGGTTGTACCAGAATAGGTTTACATGGTTTCATTTTCATAAAACACCATATTTTTGTTCTACTGCACATTACTGCAGATCCTGTTTTCACCCTGTGTGTTCGGGTCTCTGTTTTAGCTACAGAATGAGACATCTCACTTGTTTTAGCTACAGAGTGAGACATCTCACTTGTTTTAGCTACAGAATGAGACATCTCACTTGTTTTAGCTACAGAGTGAGACATCTCACTTGTTTTAGCTACAGAGTGAGACATCTCACTTGTTTTAGCTACAGAGTGAGACATCTCACTTGTTTTAGCTACAGAATGAGACATCTCACTTGTTTTAGCTACAGAATGAGACATCTCACTTGTTTTAGCTACAGAATGAGACATCTCACTTGTTTTAGCTACAGAGTGAGACATCTCACTTGTTTTAGCTACAGAGTGAGACATTTTACTCTATGCTATCTTCGTTGGGAGTCGTATTTGCGCAGTAGCTAGGTAAGATCACATCAGCTAGATAACTCTCCAACTTTGGTCAGGAGAAGGCAGGAATAGGTGGGAGACTTCTGATAAATGAGGGACACTTGTGGAATATAGATTATGGTGAACTAGTGTGTGTTGAACTGTATTTTGCCATTGAGAATGAGTTAGCATGCTAGCGCTAGCATGCTACGGTTAGCCACTTCATCTTGGCTAGTTACGTAGAAAGCCGTACAGATTTTGAACAACTCACCCGGAGACTGAAGGCAGAGGATATTCAGAAACCGTATCTTACTCAAAACAGCATGGATAGTTTTTTTTTTGTATGTGTGTGGAAGCACCAGAGACACAAAATAATATTTTTTTTCATAATATGAGCACTTTAAAGCCACGCACATATCCCTGACTCTCCTGTTTGCTTTGCTGCACCTTTTTTATGGGTTGAACAACTTGTACCTTGTATTATTTGTATATGGCATTTGGTAACCTCATGTAATTCTCAGCATAGCTTCAACATCAACCTGAACGTCATCCAGAACTACCCAGAACAATTGAAAACATGTGTGCAGGGCCTTGCAAAAATAACCAATAAATCCAATCATTACTATAGCTTTATGTCAGATTTTTGTTAGTAAGTTTTTTTTGTTTTGTGTTGAGTTTATGTCCAAGCCTAATTATGGTTCCAGTTTGGCTGGATGAAATGCAAAACAGCAACTATCATGACAACAAGGAGAGCTAATACATGACAGTATCTTTGTGGGTATGGCAAAGCATATGTCAAGTTGTCTAGTTGATGTCCATCATGACGAACTGCATTGTAGAAGTCAAAACTGGCATTGGGATTTTCATTGGGCATCTTTAATACTTCAGACATCTGTATGTGAGAAATCTGGCTTTGTCAGTGGTGTCAGGCTTTACCATATAACAACACACAAATAATCCATTTACATCCCAAAACTTTCATTAAAATGTGTAATTATCCAATGGACACTTTCTCCCTATATCACCTTAAATGGCAGACTATTCTCTTTCAGTCCGCCTGCTACCTCCCACTCTTCTTTAGGGAAATAATTGTCTGAAGGCTGTATACACAGTGATGGACAGGCTGACAGATGCTGCCTGAGCTCCTGATGGGAAGAGGTGTGTGTGTGTGTGTGCGTGTGTGTGTAGAGGGCTAGTAAACAACAGACAGAAACAGTATGTCAGACCTTCCTTTTGATGGAAGTAAGGGTCTGTGCCATCCTTGAAGATTACATTTGCACTTGATGTACATTTAAACCCATCAAATATATAAAAAACAATACAATAATTGGAAATGGCTGTTTACTGAGTTTTAAGACCATAGAGACAAAGTTTGCAGATATTAAGTAAAGGTAACAAATAGGAAAGATAGGAAAGGTGACACCAGCAGGGACAGAAGGCAGAAGAGAGGAGATGTCAAGAGTGCAGGATGACAGACAACAGTAGGAGGGAGGGGGTGTAGGTAGATACACAGGGTGGTATCCAGGGTGGTTGGGAGTGAAGGGCAGAGTGTTCATCCTCCATTTTTCTGTCCTTTTCATCCCTCCCTCACTCCCTTCCAGGAGCTAATGAACTCCTGATGGCAATGGAGACGGGAGCAATGGATCAATCCTCCATCTCTCTGTGTTTCTTTCTATAACCCCCCCACCACCACCACCACCACCTGTCCTCTCCCTTTGCACTTGCTCCTCCTGGATTTTTGGCAAGGCCCCAGTCCTGCTGGCTCCGACTTACCTCCTTCATTGTTTGTCAGCAGATTTTAGGAGACGAAGCAGGAGGCTTAGTTAGAAAATTATTTGGACCTCGCTCTCGCTCTCTCTGTCTCTTTTCTGTTTTCCACTCTCTCATTTCTGCTCCCATGATACAGCAGCAGGAGTAGTGGCAGCATCAATACATATTGTTTTAATGTTCTGGTGGCTGGAGCCAACAAGGTGATAAAGAAAATCAATTTGATTTCTATGGCACATTTGTTTGGTGTGGATACCATGTGTGTACAATTATACAGTATGTTTGTGTTTGTGCCTGTCGCGATAGTTAATAAATCAATTAATCGCATGATAAATAAAAATGAGGTTGATCATTTTTCCGGGCCGTAATACTTTCCATTTGCGTGCTTGTTTATTTTCTCTCTCTCTCTACCAAAGAGACTGGATGACCAGTCTCGGTTCCTTGGAGTGAGGCCTCTAGTCACTTGTCAGCCACATGATCTCTGTGTAGGGGCGGGACTCCTGGCATAGCCTACAAGCAAAAGAGCTGCGTCAGGAGAAAATGTTAATTGAGAGTTTGAGGAATAAAAAAGAGAGAGAGATGGAATTGGTTTCAAAGATAAACGTGACAGCTGCAGTGTGAGAGCACTTGGCATTCAAAACGAATGACCGTTAAGTGGTGACCCACTTAACCTGAGCGAGTCGCTATGTCGCATTTGTTGTAAAGCATTAGAAAGTAAACACGGCAACACAACAAACATGCACCTAAAACACAATCATCCAGTGCCGTTTTCCGAGCTGGGAAAAAACTACAACAGATGGGCCGTCTCAATCTTCCTGACAGTACACAATAACTGGGGCGTTTAGTCAACAAACAAAGTACAAACAGGACAGTGCAAAATGGTGTGCACTCACAGACAGTGTAGTTCGCCTCGTTGCTAAAGAGATGCTGCCCTTTAGTATCGTCAAAGAGCCGGCATCTGACGAACGTGCTCGTCTCGCTCTCGCTCGCCTGCTCTCGCTCTCGCTCTCGCTCTCGCTCTCGCTCTCTTATGTTTAAATCCATTTATTGTTTTGGTTGTGTGTGGTTTTTTTTCCTTTCCTTTTTATTTATTGTTTTGATTGTGTTTGGTTTTTATTCCAGTGCATTTTTTGGTAAGTTTGCATCCACTTGTCAATCAAATTATCTGAAGTTCCATCCAACAGCTTTAAAGCAAATAAAAACCTGCGTGTAATAATGTCACATGCTGTTTTGCGATCATATTGGTATATTGACTTGATCTGAGACATTTGAAGGTGTTTCCGTTCATTTTTGCACTGAATCGCACAACATTCAAGCAAACGTTAGCAAACAAAGTTTTTCTAGACAAAATGGATCGCGCCGTCTACTAACAAATGATCAATATTGCAGAAGTTGTAAATAGTGCTTATGTGCCAGCTGATAGCAACGTATCAAGCTATAATAAGAAAACAAGGACACATTGCTATGGTGATGCAGATGCAACTTGCCTTTATTTTCCTCCGGCACCGCTGTGAGACAACTCTTTTGAGACATGTATCGCTGTTTGAGCGCCTTCCATTTACTCCAGAGGACGTCCCATGGCTTGTTGTAACCTTTGTTGGCCATTTCTCTGCGAGTTCCTGATAAAATAAATTAAAAATGTCTTTCGTCTCCTTGTAAGTCCACTTACATCTGTCTTTGTCGACACCCAACCATGTGGGCAAACTAAGAGAATACTGTAAGTTTTCAAGGCCTTTACCGTCATGCATTAAAGGCGATCTGAATACAGAGTTTAAACTTAACGGTAGCAATTATAAAATTCAGCCAGCCGGTGTTGCAAAACCAAGCTAACACTGGCCTCATTTATTTCTTTTTGATTGAAAGATTTAAGAGTCTGAACCAAATTGGGACTCTAAGCTTCCTGAATTAAATGTCAACATGGTTGCCTAATTCGATTTGCCTTGTTGCGGTCCTGAAATGTTTTGATCCTTTGTTACTTTGCTTTAAATCTGTTAATAAGGTTTAATATATATATATAAGTGCCTCCAAATCAAACCCATTTTTGCTGCAAAAAAAGTGATTTGTATTTTTAAAAGCAAAATTAAAACCTACCTTTTAGCTGTGCATTTTATTAAACAAGTTATATGTACCCATTTCATTTGTAGTTTGTTTTAGTTAGATTTATAATTAATTTGAGTAGTTTAAAAGTTGTTTTTAGTCTATGTATCTGTATGTTATGTTTTAACATTATTAGCATATATTTATTTATTTGAAGTATTTGGTTTTAGGTGTCTTGCCTCTGGTATTTCCTCACATATGATGTTGTTTCCCCAGTTTGGTTTAGCTTGTTTCAGTTTTGAATTCCATAATTTCTGTTAATTTAGGGGTGGTTGGGTAGGTGGGTAAATGGGGCCGGGAGGAAGGGGGGGGGGGGTTGTATCAACCACTTGTTGTATGTATGATTGATTGATGTCATGATGTCTGTCATGTCAATGGAGGCTAAAAAGAAAGTTACTCATAATCCATCTAAATCTAAAAAAAAACTGAACACTGAAATGAGAATAATCACTTGTAGGGTGCATTTATTTTTTAATTTCTCTGTTATTTTACATTACATTACTATTTACATCACTTAGGGTAGTTTTGCTCCCCTCTGGAGCAATACAAGAAAACTAATTGACTTTAGGGAGACAACAGTCTTCTGTATTTGACGTAAGGAGCGAGCTTACATCTCCCGATGGAGTCTTCAGTGTGGGTGGGGGGCACAGGGGAGAGGGCTGATGGGAATGGTGATATCAGCATCTGAGAGTGACTCATGACTGCTCTTAAGTGGCCTTCCAGTCAAGCAGGAGGTGTGTGTGTGTGTGTGTGTGTGTGTGTGTGTGTGTGTGTGTGTGTGTGTGTGTGTGTGTGTGTGTGTGTGTGTGTGTGTGTGTGTGTGTGTGTGTGTGTGTGTGTGTGTGTGTGTGTGTGTGTGTGTGTGTGTGTGTGTGTGTGTGTGTGTGTGTGTGTGTGTGTGTGTGTGTGTGTGTGTGTGTGTGTGTGTGTGTGTTTGCATAGCCGACATTGTGAGGACCAGTGTGAGTTTATAACCTTTGGAGTGAGGACCATTTTACAAAGTGAGGACATTTAGGCCGGTCCTCACTTTTTTTTCACTGTAATGGCCTCCAGAGGCTGTTTTTATGCTTTTCTCAAAGTTTCAGAGAGGTCCTCAGAAAAATAGTAAAATGAAAATTGTTAAGAAGAAATTGGTGTGTGTACATCTTTTGCATACACACACTTTTGCTCTCTCACTCCCCCTATCATACACACACGTGTACTGCACCTGAGCATTGTTTTCATTCTGGCGACCCCTTCAGGTTCACACAGTTACTGCACCTGAGCTAATCTGGCACTGGCGACCCCTACAGCTTCATGCAGTTACTGCACCAAAGCTGCTCTGGTTTTAGGCCTTGTTTCACCACTCTGCAGTAGGCAAATGTCCAACAGAAGTTTATATTATACTAAATACAGTGTAAGGAATTATTAATAAAGGTAACTGTAAGAATTGGAACAGGATTATAAGAAATCAGGAGCACAGGGAGCCAGGATGGCCATAGTAAAACAAAAACACATGACACTGCTGTAGATTTGTCTGCATGTAACAGTAAACCAGGTAATAAGCAAGTGGGACTCAAAGTAAGTACAAGTTACAATATAGATCTATAATCAGATTAATAATTAATAATTAATTAATTGATAATTAAAAATGAATGAATGAATAACAACCAAAGAAAAACAAACTGTGCACACATAGAATAATTAAGACCCAGGTAATTTTCAAAGGCTTTTTAGACACAGTTCTCCCTCCAACTCTGGTGTGGGACCAGTATAATAATACAGGTATGTTGTATATCTGTGGAGCTGAATGTATGTGTACAGTTCAATCCTACCACACTGAACGTAGGTGATCTTTAGTTCAGCAACAGGTTCTGTATGTTGTTGGCTTGGCTCTCCATCCAGTACTGGATCACAGTTTCTCTGGATTATCTGAAATCATCTCTTGAGTCTCCCTGGTGGCTCTGAGCTCTCCTCTAAAGTCTCTGGACATCTTTAGAGGTCTTCAACTCATAACCCTGACCTATGAATGATATCCAGATAAATTACCTTCATGCTAATTATATTAATATTACTTATCATAGCGTAAAGCTTATTAAATCAACATAATGCTTCAAGTCACAATCAAAGGTAGCACTGAGTAAAACTCAGTTTTGGTTAAAGTGCATGATAGAAAACACAAATAATATATTTAGCACTGATGCATTAAATTAAATTCTTACTGTAAGAAAATACCTGCACTAACACTGGAATTCAGCACAAAACTACATCTTTACCAGCAACAAAGCTGCAGAGCTCAACACACATAATGCAAAGAGTTGTTAAAAACACCACCAGGCCAGAGCATGTCTGTTTAGCAGCAGTATTTCTTAAATACACTTCAGATACAGTTTTAGTTAAGTAGTTAGCATTTTTAGCATTATCAAATGGGATTTTACATTGCACTAATTAGCGTTGCAGCTAGTCGACATTACCTGCAATTAGCTACATGTTAGCAGGTAAATGTACTCACCAGTGTGGATTCAGGCCTCAGTGCACACTGTCATTTTATGATGTCTACATTAAGTATGAATTAACAACACTGATTAAATGAGCTCCTCCATAGTTTAGCTGAGTTTCTTACTTCAAAAGGGATTTGACCTTTCACCTTCACCTGCAACCAGTCAGTGGAGCTGGGCTGAAGCATTTGATAGGCTAAAGTGAATTTGAATGTATTGGCTAGTAGTTTAGCATGCTAACATGCTAAACTAAGAAAGCTAAACAGTAAACATTAAACCCGCTAAACATCAGCATGTTAGCCTAGTCATTGTGAGCATGTTAGCATGCTGATGTTAGCATTTAGGTTTATTGGTTTCCTTAACAGGAACAGTGGTGATTAATAAACACTGGTATAAGAGTTAGCCAAGAGGCTGTTTGTCATCTTTAGTCCCTGTACAGATGTTACCTTACTGTACCTGTCATAGTACAGCCTCATAGAGCTGCTGTAGACTCTGGTTTATCTGGAACATAATGATTTAATCAAAAGTTTACAACCTTATTATATCTGCAGAGTAAAGAGTGGAAGTACATCTCACTTTGTTCTATTTTAAGTAAATAGAACTTATGTAAATATAATTTGAGATATGAGTGATGCACCCACCTGTAGGATACAGTGACAGTATAAGAAGACATTATTTATTCTTCCAGACTACCTTCTTCTTAGTTGCCCCCACTATTTGCTGTCCCTGTTCACATTATATGAATGCATGGAGACAGCACTGTGGCACAACAGACAGAGCTCACATAGCAAAGTAAGCACAAATATTGTATTGCTACTGTGTTTAAAATATACATGTTGTTACCTTATAGTAACGTATTATCAGTTAACATTATTTAAATGCACGTTGACAGAATATGCAGCTTCATTTCTCCTACAGGGCAGAGTTACAGTACAGTAAAGCACAACGTCCCAATAGGTCTGATGGTTTAGGAGCTACAGGAGCAAGTGGCAGCTCCTGTATTTGGACAGTTTATTGTGGCATCACGTTGGACAGCCAGTGGCTGACATGTTTGCCTCCCCAGAGAATAATCAGGGTCCTGTAAGGTGTTCCTGGGGAGGGAACTGAATGGGACAGCAGGCCTCACCTCACAGCCTGGGGAGACACTGAAGGCCGTTTTATGGTTGTGCAGAGGTGCCACACAGCGCTTTCTCTGTAGGCTACGCAAGTGGTCTGATGTTTATACGCTATGCGCTGGTGTGTGCGTTAAGCCAGCGCGTGTGTGTGTGTGTGGGGGTCTGGGTGATAAAGCGAGGTAGAAGTGAGAGAGTGACGATTCTCTTCAGAGTGTGTAGTGACTCTAGATCATAGTGAGAGAAACAAAGTGTCTCCCCTGTGCTTTCTGACCAAGGTGAGACATCTTCAGCAGGACTAGTTAACCCTCTCCTTGATTTCATGTTTATGGAGAAAGAGAACCAGGAAATGAGTCGGGGGGGAAATGGAACGCTACCAAGCCAAAGCTGAGCGACGTGCGACGCCACAATGTGTAGTTATATTTTTTGAGGGGTGCACGTCAGGCTATGGCATAGGGTCTGGTGTAGACACAAAGGGGTCTGCGGGGGTACGCCATTGATTCCTCCACAGCTTTATCATTGCTGTTTGGCCACTTTCTGCCAGGTGCATCAATGTTGGGCACTTTAAGGGAGAGACACACCTGTTCTTGGGAGTTTCTGCCTTCACAATAATTCAGCAAAGTAAATGTACATCCACAATACTTTACTTTTTAGCTGACTTTATATTAGCTTACAAACTAGTAAATCAGTGAGCACATGTAATGGACCTTGGGATCCATTACATGGACATGAACCCTGATTAATTTGAAAGCTGTAGAAATAAAGAACACTTTAAAAGTAATACTATATGTTGTGTTGTTGCTGCAGACTAATTGTCTACAGCAATTTAACATAACTAACAACCTATAACACCGAGAATCAGCATGTGTTGAATATGGAGAAATTAAAAAGAGACAAAATCTTCAATTTCCAATAAGGTGAAAAGTGAAACTAAATTGATAAATAGACAGTGAACAGAGAGAAATAAAACATATAAATTTATAGGATGAAACATGAGTTAGGCATACAAACTACAAGTTGTTGATTCATTATTGTATGTAAAGCATCCCACTTTCACTAACCTTTATTCTTCTTTATGTTATTATTTAATTTTAACTATGGTCATTTTAAGCTGTAGCACTGAACTGGATGGTTTTATATTGAAAGATGATTTATTTTAATTTTACTAAAGTAAAAGGTCTGAGTACTTTTTCAACCACTCATAAAATAATATATATGATTAAACTTTACATTGAAGAGCGAGACATTAATGTTAAAGTTCTTATTTTGCAGTGATAGTTGGGATTTTTAACTCTGCAGCCTGTAAAACAGGCCTGAGAGTCAGAGGTGAATATTGTGTGGTTGTCTCAACTGCTGCAGCTCCCACTTAATTAATGGCCCATCAGGGGAGGGCGCCCCCTGCTCTCAGCCACCAGATGAGCAGGTGGGGGAAGGGCAGCTTTCTGTGAGAGCAGGTCACCTGCCCTCACAGAAAGCTGCCCTTCCCCCACCTGCTCGTAGAGTTGAAGCTCAGAGCTGAGGCATGAGACGAGAGGAGCGTGAGACAGGTTTCAAGGTTAAAGTGCATGATAGAAAGCACAAATAATATATTTAGCACTGATGCATTAAATTAAATTCTTACTGTAAGAAAATACCTGCACTAACACTGGAATTCAGCACAAAACTACACACAATGCAAAGAGTTGTTAAAAACACCACCTGGGCAGAACATGTCTGTTTAGCAGGAGTATTTCTTAAATACACTGCAGATACAGTTTTAGTTAAGTAGTTAGCATTTTTAGCATTATCAAATGGGATTTTACATTGCACTAATTAGCGTTGCAGCTAGTCGACATTACCTGCAATTAGCTACATGTTAGCAGGTAAATGTACTCACCAGTGTGGATTCAGGCCTCAGTGCACACTGTCATTTTATGATGTCTACATTAAGTATGAATTAACAACACTGATTAAATGAGCTCCTCCATAGTTTAGCTGAGTTTTTACTTCAAAAGGGATTTGACCTTTCACCTTCACCTGCAACTAGTCAGTGGAGCTGGGCTGAAGCATTTGATAGGCTAAAGTGAATTTGAATGTATTGGCTAGTAGTTTAGCATGCTAACATAACATAAGAAAGCTAAACAGTAAACATTAAACCTGCTAAACATCAGCATGTTAGCCTAGTCATTGTGAGCATGTTAGCATGCTGATGTTAGCATTTAGGTGTATTGGTTTCCTTAACAAGAACAGTGGTGATTAATAAACACTGGTATAAGAGTTAGCCAAGAGGCTGTTTGTCATCTTTAGTCCCTGTACAGATGTTACCTTACTGTACCTGTCATAGTACAGCCTCATAGAGCTGCTGTAGACTCTGGTTTATCTGGAACATAATGATTTAATCAAAAGTTTACAACCTTATTATATCTGCAGAGTAAAGAGTGGAAGTACATCTCACTTTGTTCTATTTTAAGTAAATAGAACTTATGTAAATATAATTTGAGATATGAGTGATGCACCCACCTGTAGGATACAGTGACAGTATAAGAAGACATTATTTATCCTTCCTGACAACCTTCATCTCAGTTGCCCCCCCCCCCCACACTATTTGCTGTCCCTGCTCACATTATATGAATGCATGGAGACAGCACTGTGGCACAACAGACAGAGCTCACATAGCAAAGTGAGCACAAATATTGTATTGCTACTGTGTTTAAAATATACATGTTGTTACCTTATAGTAACGTATTATCAGTTAACATTATTTAAATGCACGTTGACAGAATATGCAGCTTCATTTCCCTACAGGGCAGAGTTACAGTACAGTAAAGCACAACGTCCCAATAGGTCTGATGGTTTAGGAGCTACAGGAGCAAGTGGCAGCTCCTGTATTTGGACAGTTTATTGTGGCATCACGTTGGACAGCCGGTGGCTGACATGTTTGCCTCCCCAGAGAATAATCAGGGTCCTGTAAGGTGTTCCTGGGGAGGGAACTGAATGGGACAGCAGGCCTCACCTCACAGCCTGGGGAGACACTGAAGGTCGTTTTATGGTTGTGCAGAGGTGCCACACAGCGCTTTCTCTGTAGCCTACGCAAGTGGTCTGATGTTTATACGCTTATGCGCTGGTGTGTGCGTTAAGCCAGCGCGTGTGTGTGTGTGTGTGTGGGGGGTCTGGGTGATAAAGCGAGGTAGAAGTGAGAGACTGACGATTCTCTTCAGAGTGTGTAGTGACTCTAGATCATAGTGAGAGAAACAAAGTGTCTCCCCTGTGCTTTCTGACCAAGGTGAGACATCTTCAGCAGGACTAGTTAACCCTCTCCTTGATTTCATGTTTATGGAGAAAGAGAACCAGGAAATGAGTCGGGGGGGAAATGGAACGCTACCAAGCCAAAGCTGAGCGACGTGCGTCGCCACAATGTGTAGTTATATTTTTTGAGGGGTGCACGTCAGGCTATGGCATAGGGTCTGGTGTAGACACAAAGGGGTCTGTGGGGGTACGCCATTGATTCCTCCACAGCTTTATCATTGCTGTTTGGCCACTTTCTGCCAGGTGCATCAATGTTGGGCACTTTAAGGGAGAGACACACCTGTTCTTGGGAGTTTCTGCCTTCACAATAATTCAGCAAAGTAAATGTACATCCACAATACTTTACTTTTTAGCTGACTTTATATTAGCTTACAAACTAGTAAATCAGTGAGCACATGTAATGGACCTTAGGATCCATTACATGGACATGAACCCTGATTAATTTGAAAGCTGTAGAAATAAAGAACACTTTAAAAGTAATACTATATGTTGTGTTGTTGCTGCAGACTAATTGTCTACAGCAATTTAACATAACTAACAACCTATAACACCGAGAATCAGCATGTGTTGAATATGGAGAAATTAAAAAAGAGACAAAATCTTCAATTTCCAATAAGGTGAAAAGTGAAACTAAATTGATAAATAGACAGTGAACAGAGAGAAATAAAACATATAAATTTATAGGATGAAACATGAGTTAGGCATACAAACTACAAATTGTTGATTCATTATTGTATGTAAAGCATCCCACTTTCACTAACCTTTATTCTTCTTTATGTTATTATTTAATTTTAACTATGGTCATTTTAAGCTGTAGCACTGAACTGGATGGTTTTATATTGAAAGATGATTTATTTTAATTTTACTAAAGTAAAAGGTCTGAGTACTTTTTCAACCACTCATAAAATAATATATATGATTAAACTTTACATTGAAGAGCGAGACATTAATGTTAAAGTTCTTATTTTGCAGTGATAGTTGGGATTTTTAACCCTGCAGCCTGTAAAACAGGCCTGAGAGTCAGAGGTGAATATTGTGTGGTTGTCTCAACTGCTGCAGCTCCCACTTAATTAATGGCCCATCAGGGGGAGGGCGCCCCCTGCTCTCAGCCACCAGATGAGCAGGTGGGGAAGGGCAGCTTTCTGTGAGAGCAGGTCACCTGCAGGTCACCTGCCCTCACAGAAAGCTGCCCTTCCCCACCTGCTCGTCAGAGTTGAAGCTCAGAGCTGAGGCATGAGACGAGAGGAGCGTGAGACAGGTTTCAAGGCTGCAGCAATTCACTCTTGGAAGGAGATGCTACAGCTAAGCGGCCTGCTAGCTTTTGAAAGACTGGAGCGACTCAACTAAGGAAAAGACGACTTTTGAACTGTTTCTGTGCAGGTAAGATTTTATCAACTCTAATTTCAAGCCTCCACATGTCACTTAATGTCACTTGAGCAAAATTATTTTGGCAGTTTTAGACTTTTTATTGCCAGTTCTAGTAAATTCTAACGATTAACTTAATTGGCATGCACTATATTTTTGTATAACTATGTGAACATATATTAGTTTAGAGATTTATTAGAGTTTTTTAATAACATTGCAGTGACACCATTTAAAGTCAGTTTATATATATTTTCTGAAAATAAAGTAAAAACTGTTTAAAGCATTTTTATATCTAGTCTGATTTGTTTTTTAGTTTGTAGAACTATGTAAAGTGGTTTATAGAAGAGAAGTGTTTTATGTGCTATAACAGGCTATAGTCTTTAATATGTTAATGAGGTTTTGGGGCTCACTGATATTTGTGGGGAAGAAGAGTGTAATGCTTCAAATGTAGTTATAAGACACTACAGCATAGAGCTACACTGCAGATAATGCTTAGCAGTCAGTTTTTACTTTAAATCTAAAGGAGCTGTGCTCTCATGGCTCGTTTGTAAAGTTTTCAATCTTCTTTTGGTTTTAGGTCCAGAAAGTGATGGCAGTGAGAAAAACACAGGTATGTGTCTTTATAAAGTATTTACGCCAAACTACTTAATATGGATCTCCAGTGTACAGCCTACTACTGACTTACAGTGTACTTCTACATCAGAGGAAGACATTGTACTACAGTATTTACCTGACAGAGTGTTGTAGATTCAGAATGGAATCACAAAATATCACAATGACAATGTTGAGTAATCAGACATCAGCGTCATGGAGTCATGGCAGTGTGCTACCCACCTGGTTTGTTATGATAGCTAATTAGCACATATCTGTGTTCATCAACCACCAAAACCAGACCATTAGTGTGTGCGTGCAGAGAAAGAGTGACAGTGTTGTGTCGAATCTTTAACAAATTTAACATTTCACCAGAGGTGTTTATTTCCATACATATGGCTTGATGGTTAACGACGAAGTAGGGGATTTGATTTGCAGGGGTTAACTCGACCCAGGGTGAGTCTGATGAAAACGGATATATCTGCCCAGTTCAACTCTGATATTTTGTCGTATTGCACAGCGCTCTGAAGGAACAATCTCAGAGATTAGGCTACGTTATGTTCTGCCAGCTCACAGCAATTTATTACAATAACAGGAAAAGAATCCCCCTGCAGTTCTAAACCGTTCTGCATGTAGCGTCTGCTGATGTGCAGGATACCTTTCCCCCAAACATGGACACACACATATACAGACATGTCTTGCTTTATAAGATAAATAGCTGCCCATAAGAGGCATCATGCACTGTATGCACTTGTTGTCTGGTTGTGCGTTACATGTGTGGGATTCTGAAATGTCCTGAAATTTGGGAATTGTCGTTTGTTTATTGAAAGCCAAAGACGGTCCAAAGAACTTTGCACATGTTTGTGGGTCTGAGGTCTGTGCCACATTTTAGCTGCCAAAGCTCCGCTGCTCTCTGTCTCTGGTCCTCAGGGTGAGCGGGGGAGGGGCCAGCTGTTAGAGCGGTAAAAGCCAATGTGTGCTTCTTTTACATATTTAACAATATGCACAAAGATGCACTGAGAATTGTTTTGTTATCTAATTGTAGCATATATTGCAAAATCTGTAAAGTGCCCATATTATGAACAAATATTTTGGGGTGTTATTTTGTGTCTCTGGTGCTTCCACACACATACAAACTTTGAGAGAATAACTATCCATGGTGTTCTGAGTGAGATCCAGTTTCTAAATGTCCTCTGTCTTCAGTCTCCGGGTGAGCTGATCAACATCTGCACAGCTTACTACGTCACTAGCCGAGACCAGGTGGCTAACTGTAACATATGCTAGTGCTAGCATGCTAGCTCGTTCTCAATGGCAAAACACTACTACAACAGCCACTAGTTGACCAGAATCTCCAAAAGACTTCCTGTCCTTGTTCTGCAGGGACAAAAGTCTCCCAGCTAATCCTGCCTTGGATTGACCACAGCTGGAGAGTTATCTAGCTGATGGGATCTTACCGAGCTACTGAGCATGTGCAGCTCCCAACAAAGATAGTATAGAAGTCAGATGTCTCACTCTGGAGATAAAACTAGTGAGATGTCTCACTGTGGAGATAAAACTAGAGAGATGTCTCACTCTGGAGATAAAACTAGAGAGATGTCTCACTCTGGAGATAAAACTAGAGAGATGTCTCACTCTGGAGATAAAACTAGAGAGATGTCTCACTCTGGAGATAAAACTAGTGAGATGTCTCACTCTGGAGATAAAACTAGAGAGATGTCTCACTCTGAGATAAAACTAGAGAGATGTCTCACTCTGGAGATAAAACTAGAGAGATGTCTCACTCTGGAGATAAAACAGAGACCTGAACACACAGGGTGAAAACAGGATCTGCAGCGGATCTGGTGTTTTTAGAAAATGAAACCATGGAAACCTATTCTGGTCCAACCTCAAAATACAATTATGAACCTGAAGATGAGCAGAATATGGGCGCTTTAAGATTCATAGCCCTGTTATTAGTTAAGCTAGTATTACTATTTTCTGGAAAAACCCTCAGCATAGCAACTATCACCACTCATATACAACATTATGAATGACTGTAATGTCCACGTAACCAACACTGGATCACAAAACTGCAAGGTGAAAGGATCTATTAATTAGACTGTGCTGGATGAATTAGTACTGAGTAAAAATAGCAGGCTTATTATCTGTTTATGCAGATCTGAAAACCCATTGTTTAAGTGTTGATGGTGTTCTGACTGTGGGTACAGGATGTTAGTCGCACACACATGTATTGGCATGTTTTCTTACATCTGACTGTGACAAACAGTTTTAAAACCCACACTTTTAACATTTGACATACATCCAAAAACAGTATGCTTGATGTATGCAATTTCCATACAAATAGTTTTAAAATTTCTATTAAATATCAAATTGATGTCAGTGGTACAGTCCATCTTTAAGAAAACTATAGTAGCATGGCTCTGTAAAGTTGGACTTGAAAGTGAATGTGATGTCTTTCTCATGATTATGCTTTTACTTACAGTTGGACTGTGTCTTTGAGGAGTCAGGAAGGGATTCCTCTGGGTCTGAATTATGCAGCCAGATGGACCCAGATTACATAAACAAGCTTCTTTTCACAATGGAACAAGGTTCCTCCACCTTCACGGGAAAGAACCTCGACACAATTGATCTTCCTGTCTCTGGTACGTATGCACTGTTACATATCTTGTTTCGTCTTGCTTGGTTTTCTTGTCGTGCAAAAAACATTTTAATACTTCAAATTGCTACTAGTCAAGCAACTGTAGTATTTCCAAGGAAAAGGCTCCTGGACAATCTGGTCTACAAATACTATAACAGTCTAATATTTTCATCTTTCACTAAGAGACAGATTAATCGATAATGAAAATAATTGTTGGTTGCAGCCCTAGTCTACACTCAGTATCCCAGGGCTCCAGACTGCTACCAAAGTTTCAGTGTGCAACTAAATTTTACATCCAGTTGCACTGCGACCAGTAAATTTGCCCCTTTTTTTTTTTTAGATGTTAAACGAGGGGGTGCGTCAATGAATCTGTGGCAGGCCAATGAGTGTGAGAAGGATTGGGACTGGCCACTGTAAGTGGCTAATGTGGAGGGGGAGGGTCCTAGAGATAATCAAGCGCGCAAATGTCTGTGGGAAGGAGACAGATATCACAACTTGCTGCATGCGTCTGAACAATGGGAAGCAAACTATTCACTCGTTCTTCCGACCTGCGGCTAGAGCGCTAGAGCCAGAGTCTACAGTGTCACAGTTGGATTTTGATTCAGAGTCAGAGGGTTGTGTGGCAAAAAAGGCCCAAAAGCACCAAATTCAAAAGCCAGCTCCACCTTCAAATGTTCTTCTAATGTTTACATACATTTGTTAAGTAGTGGACTCAATTATATCAATATCCATATTTACATACATGTGGTCAGAATGTTAGGAATACCTATAAATGTAACGCAGTTCATTACATTGTTTCTAACTATGAACTTAGTGCTAATACACAGGATTGAATTAAGACCTCTGACAATGTCAACAACTAAATATTACAGGCATACATGACTCTGCAGGAAAGACAAATTTGATTGTATAATGTATTTTGAAGTGTATAAACACTGTGACTTGAACAGTGACACCAGTGCATACTCACTGGTGTCAACTCTCATGTCTCAATATTTGTATCGCCTTTGCAGATAAAGTTGAATGCATTCACAATTTGGCCTTTCATACACTGCATAGGTTGAGGTGTCACGTTTTGCTTGCTGTTGTTTTTCAGATGGAGGTTCTGACCTCTTGTCCCCCAAAAGGAGACTGGAGCCCTCAGTGAAGATGGGAGTTCAGATGTAGATGGTGAGTTAAATGGTATTTATTATGAAATTCACCAAAACTCCTGCCTTTTGACAATATAATAGTATCATATAATAGTAATATTATATTGTAATATCCTAGTACACACTGCTGCGTACAGTTTTGACCTCTTGAAATATAAGTGCTAGTATCCAGCTGTCAGATTGTGGTAGTTATGTTTTACTGTCAGCATTTAATTACAAATGGACCCTGAATATTTATTATACCTGAGATTTCACTAACTAACGGGTGCTAATGTTTGTCTGATACAGTTCTAGATCTGAGTCCCGAACAAGCTTGGTGAAGAGGCCCTCAGAGAAGAAGAAAAGACGTAAAAAGACCAAGAGAGTAGAAGCAATGGGTAAGTTCTTTAAATGTGGGCAAAAAGGTATATATACTTCTAAAGCTACCATTAAATGCTCTCTGTGACTGTCTCGAGCCATGCAATGGGTTGGGAACATTAATTTCCTTTATGTCACTTGATATTTTGAAAGCAGTAATCGTGCTGTGTGCCCTCCGGGGCAAACTGCGTACATTTACAGGCACAAAACAGTTGTGATATATGTTCTAGAGTTATTTTATTGCTCTTTAAAACATAAATCAACAAATATATTAAATATTTTAACAGGCGCCACAACTATTGTAGCAGTATTGGGTTTTTCAGGCTACTCAGTGGTTGTAACGGCTAGTGTGACTTAAAAAGTGACACCATTGCATACCCACTGGTGTAAACTCTCATGTAGAGCTGGGCAATATATTGATATTGTATCGATATATTGTCTTAGATTTTGGATATTGTAATATAATATGTGGTGTCTTTTCCTGGATTTAAAGGCTGCATTACAGTAAAGTGATGTAATTTCCTGAACCCACCAGAGTGGTGTAGCTGTTCTATTATTTGCCTTTACTCACTTAGTCATTATATCCACATTATTGATAATTATTTATCAAAATGTCATTGTGCACATATTTTGTGAAAGCACCATTAGTCAACACCACAATATCGTTACGGTATCAATAGAGCTATTTGGGGAAAAATATTGTGATATTTGATTTTCTCCATATCGCTCAGCCCTACTCTCATGTATCAATATTAATCACCTTTGCAGATATAGTTGCTTTCACTAGGTTGTCCTTTCATACACTGCATAGGTTGAGGTGTCATTTGTTGCTTGCTGTTATCTTTCAGATGGAGGTTCTGACCTCTTGTCCCCCAAAAAGAGACTGGAGCCCCTCAGTGAAGATGGGAGTTCAGATGTAGATGGTGAGTTAAATGATGTTTATTATAAAATTCACAAAACTCTGCCTTTTTACGAAGGATCCTGCAAGCGTTTTCTCAAACTTATTAGAGTACTACTTCAATCTGGAGTGCATGAATTACATGTCACCATTTCATCCTTTTGTTTCTTTACAGTTTGTTACACAAGATGAATATCACAGTAAATATTTAATGTCCTTCCTTATACCAGTTAAATTATTGTCCCATGGTGATCCAGTTGTGAGGAAGAACTATTTTGTAATATTCTAGTACACACTGCTGCTTACAGTTCTGACCTCAGACAACTACTTTAAGTACTAGCAGCCAGCTGTCAGATTATGGTAGTTATGTTTTACTGTCAGCATTCAATTACACATGAACCCTGAATATTAATTTTAACAGAGATTTCACCAACTAACGGGTGCCAATGTTTGTCTGCTACTGTTGTAGATCAGAGTCCAGGAACAAGGTTGGTGAAGAGGCCCTCACAGAAGAAGAAAAGACGAAAAGACCAAGACCGTGGAAGCAATGGGTAAGTTCTTTAAAACTGGTCCAAAAAAGGCATATACAGTCCAGACCACAAGTATTTGGACAGTTGGACCTTTTGTGTTCTTTGACACAAATAAAGTCTCAGCTCTTATTTAAATAGGTTTGCATAAATATAAAGAACTGTGTGTGAGCCATAGCCCTTTAACACCCACTGTCCAAAGGTTTGAGGTCCAAAAGTTATTGGACCAATAAACATCAAGTCTAACAAATTCATAGTATTTGATATTTCAATTCAATTTTATTTATAGTATCAATTCATAACAAGAGTTATCTTGAGACACTTTACAGATAGAGTAGGTCTATATTTGCAGTCTTCAACCCATAGACAACAGCAGGCTGCAGGTTATGTTCATTAAGTCTCATCTTGATCATTGACAAAGAAACGTGTACGCTTTCATCCAGGAAAGCATTCTGAACTTGCTGTAGAGTCATAAATTGGTTTTTCATAATCATACAAATGATTTTCCAGTCATTAACTAGATGTGTGCTCCCCGATGTACCAGCTTGTAAGTCTACTCTAAATAAACCTGAAATAAGCACTTTAATGTACTATCCATTTTTATATTTAAAATTGAATGTACTGAAGAACAAAATTGTCCAAATATTTACTGTCTAGATTTAACGTCAAAGCCACAAATGCTTTGAGATGCTTTACTGAATGTACACTGAGATGTATGTATTTAAGGTCCCACTCACTCCATTGTCTTTTCTGTCATTTGTAGTGGTGCCCACAGTAAAGGTGAAGAGACCGTGGAGTGAAGCAGAGAGGAGTGCGGTAAACAAACACATGGCAAAGTTTATTGCAGAGCGCCGCTCCAGGTAAAGAACACTGCATGCGATGCATAAAAGAGGAGGAAACCTTGGGTCAAAGATCCTGGAAGGATGTAAAGAACTTTGTGTACAACACAAATGTTACATTAAACCGGAGGTGTGCTAGAGCAGCATCACTTTTGAAGATCTTTATTGTGCAATATAATGTTGTGTTCTAGTTCTCTGGTGCAGTTCTTTTGATGCTTTGTGCGGTACTGTTCAAGTGGCGTTTCAAACCATAACAATAAGGCACATTTGCAACTAACATTTGTTTTAAAATCTATTAATTGCACAAATATTTTGTTAATACTTTGTTTTATAAAATGTCAGAAAAAGGTAAACTATGAAGGTAAATATGGTGCAAAACGTGAGTGTGCAGATGTGATGTAAGCACTTGTAGAATATGATATGAGAACTTGTAGAAAAAATCTGTACTTGTATTTATTTATTTTTTCACTTCAGTCACTTTTCCTACAACCACGACTCAGTGATACAACCTCTGGAATCTGTCGCTGCAGCTTCTCATCTTATATATTATATATTATTATATTATATGCAGCGTGCTCTTCCATCATACAGCGGCGAGGCTGCACATCGACCTTTTCAACACTTCTTGATCCATTTGGTGCAAAACTAATTTGTACCTGTGGACAGTCTGTGGAGCTCTGAGCCAATAGGACGCTGGGGTTCAGCAGGGTTTCTATCACCAGATGAGGGACAACTCTGTCCGAGTTATTTATGTAGCATGAAAGCTAGCATTAGCTAACTAGCAGCCAGCCTGCTTCTAAATACTGTAAATACCTTTTAATTATCTCAACACTTTAACAGTCCAACTGGAACACTGGCGGTGAGCTCCAGGTCCAGCAGCTGCAGACGGACCATCATCAGTGGGTATAACCCACCATCTGCCTTTAAATTTAATTGTATTTATTTATAAGCAGGCTGGTTGGTTAGTTTGCTAACGCTAGCTTTCTATTCCACCAACACTGGCGGTGAGCTCCAGGGGGTTGTGCCGCTGCTACCGGGTCTGGAGCTCCCGTGTCCCGATGGCGATCAGATCGAGGTCGGCAGCGGAGCTTTCTAGCGATGTCCACGCTGGCCGAGCCCCACAGATAACGGCCCGTCTGCAGCTGCTGGACCTGGAGCTCACCGCCAGTGTTCCAGTTGGACTGTTAAAGTGTTGAGATAATTAAAAGGTATTTACAGTATTTAGAAGGAGGCTGGCTGCTAGTTAGCTAACGCTAGCTCTGCTACATAAAGCCGGACAGAGTTGTCCCTCATCTGGCGATAGAAACCCTGCTGTCCTCCCTCTGTCTTGTTGGCTCAGAGCTCCACAGACTAAGTCCACAGGTACAAATTAGTTTTGCACCAAATGTATCAAGAAGTGTTGCAAAAGTCGATGTGCAGACTCGCCGCTGTATGATGGAGAGAACACGCTGCATGTAATAATATAATATAATAAGATATAAGATGAGAAGCTGCAGCAACAGATTCGAGAGGTTGTAATCACTGATCTGTGGTTGTACTAGAAAAGTGACTGAAGTGGGGGAAAAAAAATACAAGTACAGATTTTTTTTCTACAAGTTCTCACATCACATCTGCACACTCTCACATTTTGCACCATATTTACTTTAATATTAAACACCTAAAACAAAGTCTAAGGTTGTCTTCAGGTTTATTTTGTCCAATTGAAAGTTGTTGTGACAGGTTTGTCATAAATGAGAAAGAAAGCAGCACATTCTCAAAGTTGAGGTTTGAACAAAATGAAATAAACGTTCTGAGAACTGGAGTTCACACATTGTTTTTTCTTGCTTTACTTTAGTTCAGAAATACATCTGTGGTTTTGTGCAGTAGTCTGATCAATGGTCACATCATTAATTTTTATATATTTTGCTTCTGTATATGAACCTCAAACTGCAACTCTTCAAAGACTCAACTATGATATATATTATTCCATTATGTATCTGTTATAAAACATAAAATGGTAGCAAAGAATAACTAACTAATAATAAGAAAGAAGATAGTTTAAATAGTCTAGCCAGAACCGAACCCAATAGCCCCCTAGAAATGGTCCTCACTTCAGTGATAGAATGACGGTTCTTATACTTTGTTTTAAAAATAATCTGAGGTGGAAAACTGAGTCAGGGAGACATCTAGTGTTTAAATATAGCATTAGTTTGTCTGTAAGTATAGCAGAAAGGGTGGTCCTCACTTCAGTGGCTATTGTACCCGGTCCTCACCTTTAAGCTCATACAGGAATGTGTGTGTGTGTGTGTGTGTGTGTGTGTGTGTGTGTGTGTGTGTGTGTGTGTGTGTGTGTGTGTGTGAGGCATTTTGATTCTTTCAGCTCATTCATAATAGTTGCCCTATTTCTCTCTCTCTCGCTCTCTCTTGCTCTCTTATCTATCTTTCTTTGTCTCTCTCTCCCTGGTCTCTTAACCTCAAGTTATAAATCTTTGTGATCCTTTTCTTTTGGTGTTTTTTCTTTCTATACCTGTCAAACCCGTTGGTGAGAAACTCTCTTTTTGGCCTACCTTTTCTCAAGCGGCTCTGTCTAGAAATAGCTGTGTGTGTGTGTGTGTGTGTGTGTGTGTGTGTGTGTGTGAGATGGTTTGAGGAGGCTGAAGGCAAAAGAGGTGAAAATAGACTTGTGTGTGTGTTGCGGACTTCCCTGCATGCCTTCTAGCTGTAGCTGTCTTGCTTGTACATATAGCATTAGAAGTGGTCCTGCACATGCACTTCTGTCCATTCCATCTCATCCTGCCTGTCATTTTTTTCCCCCATGAATGGAGGAAATATTCAGTGTCAGAGAGTGAGATGAGAACAAACGGGGAGGAAGATAAAAAATGAAAGGGGTGAGAGGGAGGGTGAGGAAAAGGGTGATGGAGGGAGATGTGGCGAAGAAATGATAGACAGAAAGATGACTGGAGGATGTAGAGAGTAGCAGCGAAGGAGAGCCGTGGTGATAGAAAGAGATGGCAATGTGGATTTAAAAAAAGGGAGTGATGGGAAGAAAGCAAAAGAGAAGAAAGAAGTGGAGGAAGAGCACTGAGTTTTTTTTTTTTTCCAAAGGCTTTTAAAACTTTATTTTAGGCTTTTGTTCCTAGGCAAGCAGGTCTCACACACACACACACACACACATTACACACACACACACATTAGTAACACACACACACACACACACACAAATGCAATACATGCACTGATTTACAACTCTTCTACACACACACACTTCCTCAGAGAGATGGCTTGTTATGAAGCAATTTATATGCAAGGATTCTTTATCAAACTGACTGACCTCTGGCTCCTCAAGGAGCTCTGAGCACCGGACAGTTTTGTGTGTGTGTGTGTGTGTGTGTGTGTGTGTGTGTGTGTGTGTGTGTGTGTGTGTGTGTGTGTGTGTGTGTGTGTGTGTGTGTGTGTGTGTGTGTGTGTGTGTGTGTGTGTGTGTGTGTGTGTGTGTTGATTGGCAAACAGCTTAACTTTTTACAGATTGTTGTTGATGCTTTTGTCGTTTTGTGTGTGCAAGCATGCATTGTAGCTAACAAGCACTTTCATCACCTGCAGTATTGATATACAGTACTTTTTAAATGCTTTATACATAAAAACAAATGTGTAACTTCATCTCTATCTCTATTTGTGTGTGTGTTTGTGTGTTTGTGTGTTTGTGTGTGTGTGTGTGTGTGTGTGTGTGTGTGTGTGTGTGTGTGTGTGTGTGTGTGTCCAGATGTTCCAACAGTCACTTAATGTCCTGACCGCCAGACTGCCTACTCATCTCGAGAGCAGCTGTGTGTGTTGCCTGCTGGTCTCTGTAGCTACAGTCTCTTAATAATGGATCACCATCATGGCAGCTGTTGTAGTGTGCTGACCTTAAGTGCTGCAAAGTGCTGAAAAACACCAAACCACAACCATGTTTTTGCTAAATCATCTACTGTCATCTACAGGGCTGACTTAGGGAGAGGACAGAAAGACAGACAGCAAAGCAGAGGGGTGACATACTTGCAGACAGACAAACAGATGGCAGGCAAATGGGTAGATGGGCAGAAAGGCAAAGAGTCAAGCAGTCGGACAGACAGAAAGACAGATGGCAAGCTTACAGGCAGACAGACGGATGGACAGAATGACAAATGGGATGCAGCCAGTCAGACAGATTTTGAAATTTGAAGGCAGGCAGACTAAAAGTCCAGCAATCGTTGTCTTTTTCATTCAGAAGAGACCATAACATGAATAATTTTTGACACACAACGTACAAATATATATCTGTTCCACTACTGTGTCTGGCACTGATTGATAATGAAATAACTGTTTAGTTAACCATTAGTCAACAGACAAGTAATTGCTATATATTTTGAAAATAGAATAAGTAATTTTGTATCCTTGTAGATGGAATTTCTTTTGGGTTTTGGACTGCAGCATTTCGAAGTACAATACTTATTGCACTTCACTTATTGCAATACTGTATTTTAAATATTTCTTTGATTTTCAATTGCAGTGGCACCTGTACACTTCATAATGACACCAATGAAGCTTTATAGTGCCCACAGTATGAACAAAAAAAATCACTTTTTTGGGGATTTGGGGTCTTATGCATACAAACTGGAAAAAAAAAACATCCATGCTGTTTTGAGTGAGTTACAAGTTTCTGAACATGTCCTGCCTTCAGTCTCCGGGTGAGCTGTTTAAAATCCCCTTTCTACGTCACTAACCGAGACTGTAGCATGCTAGCGCTAGCATGCTAGCACGTCTCAATGGCAAACACTGCTACAACACACACTAGTTCACCATAATCTACAAAAGAACTACTTGTGCTACTGTGCTTGTTCTGCAGGTATTCAACAAGTGTGCCCTCGTTTAGAAGAAGTCTTTCAGCCTCGTACTGACCAAAGCTGATGATGACTCCCAACAAAGATAGTATAGAATTGAGATGTAGCTAAAATAAGTGAGATGTCTCACTCTGTAGCTAAAACAGAGACTCAAACATTGGTCGATATCATCTT
>JABXJD010003406.1:0-25363 GCA_013375575.1 Percina caprodes | reverse complement strand
ACGGTTGAAACGTCACAAAAAGCTCAGAACAGGCCAAATGCAATGTTCCTGCATGGATATGTGTGCATTAACAGCTACTGTTAAGAAACTAATGTAAACCTGAAATGACAGTAACTAGGTTGAAACTAATGTAAACCTGTTGTAATGACAGTAACAAGGCTGAAACTCACAAAAGCTCAGAACAGGCCAAATCGCATTGTTCCTGTGATGGATGTGTGTTTAACAGCTACTGTTAAGAAACTAATGTAAACCCGTTGTAATGACAGTAACAAGGTTGAAACGTCACAAAAAGCTCAGAACAGGCCAAAATCAATGTTCCTTGGAGATGAGTGTGTTTAACAGCTACTGTTAAGAAACTAATGTAAACCTGTTGTAATGACAGTAACAAGGTTAAACGACACAAAAAGCCTCAGAACAGGCCAAATCGATTGTTCCTGCATGGAGATGTGTGTTTAACAGCTACTGTTAAGAAACTAATGTAAACCTGTTGAAATGACAGTAACAAGCTTGAAACGTCACAAAAGGCTCAGAACAGGCCAAAACACACGTTTCCTGCATGGAAATGTATGTTTAGGAGCTACTGTTAAGAAACTAATGTAAACCTGTTGAAATGACAGTAACAAGCTTGAAACGTCACAAAAGGCTCAGAACAGGCCAAAACACACGTTTCCTGCATGGAAATGTATGTTTAGAGCTACTGTTAAGAAACTAATGTAAACCTGTTGAAATGACAGTAACAAGCTTGAAACGTCACAAAAAGCTCAGAACAGGCCAAAACGCAATGTTCCTGCATGGAGATGTGTGTTTAACAGCTACTGTTAAGAAACTAATGTAAAACCTGTTGAAATGACAGTAACGAGGTTGAAAACTAATGTAAACCTGTTGAAATGACAGTAACAAGGTTGAAACGTCACAAAAAGCTCAGAACAGGCCAAATCGCATTGTTCCTGCATGGAGATGTGTGTTTAACAGCTACTGTTAAGAAACTAATGTAAACCTGTTGAAATGACAGTAACAAGGTTGAAACGTCACAAAAAGCTCAGAACAGCCAAAACGCAATGTTCCTGCATGGAGTGTGTTTAACAGCTACTGTTAAGAAACTAATGTAAACCTGTTGTAATGACAGTAACAAGGTTGAAACGTCACAAAAAGCTCAGAACAGGCCAAATCGCATTGTTCCTGCATGGAGATGTGTGTTTAACAGCTACTGTTAAGAAACTAATGTAAACCTGTTGATGACAGTAACAAGGTTGAAACGTCAATAAAAAAAGCTCTGAACAGGCCAAAACCACGTCTTTGCATGGAGATGCAGTGTTTAACAGCTACTGTTAAGAAACCAATGTAAACCTGTTGAATGACAGTAACAAGGTTGAAACGTCACAAAAGCTCAGAACAGGCCAAATCGCGATTTTCTGCATGGAGATTTGTTTAACAGCTACTGTTAAGAAACTAATGTAAACCTGTTGAAATGACAGTAACAAGCTTGAAACGTCACAAAAGGCTCAGAACAGGCCAAACACACGCTTCCTGCATGGAAGTTTAGAGCTACTGTTAAGAAACTAATGTAAACCTGTTGAAATGACAGTAACAAGCTTTGAAACGTCACAAAAAGCTCAGAACAGGCCAAAACACACGTTTCCTGCATGGAAATGTATGTTTAGGAGCTACTGTTAAGAAACTAATGTAAACCTGTTGAAATGACAGTAACAAGCTTGAAACGTCACAAAAAGCTCAGAACAGGCCAAAACGCACGTTTCCTGCATGGAAATCTATGTTTAGGAGCTACTGTTAAGAAACTAATGTAAACCTGTTGAAATGACAGTAACGAGGTTGAAACTAATGTAAACCTGTTGAAATGACAGTAACAAGGTTGAAACGTCACAAAAAGCTCAGAACAGGCCAAATCGCATTGTTCCTGCATGGAGATGTGTGTTTAACAGCTACTGTTAAGAAACTAATGTAAACCTGTTGAAATGACAGTAACAAGGTTGAAACGTCACAAAAAGCTCAGAACAGGCCAAAACGCAATGTTCCTGCATGGAGATGTGTGTTTAACAGCTACTGTTAAGAAACTAATGTAAACCTGTTGAAATGACAGTAACAAGGTTGAAACGTCACAAAAGCTCAGAACAGGCCAAACGCAATGTCTTGCATGGATATGTGTTTAACAGCTACTGTTAAGAAACCATGTAAACCTGTTGAAATGACAGTAACAGGTTGAAACTAATGTAAACCTGTTGAAATGACAGTAACAGGTTGAAACGTCACAAAAAGCTCAGAACAGGCCAAAACGCACTGTTCCTGCATGATGATATGTGTGTTTAACAGCTACTGTTAAGAAACTAATGTAAACCTGTTGAAATGACAGTAACAAGCTTGAAACGTCACAAAAGCTCAGAACAGGCCAAAACGCACGTTTCCTGCATGGAAATGTATGTTTAGGAGCTACCTGTTAAGAAACTAATGTAAACCTGTTGAAATGACAGTAACAAGCTTGAAACGTCAAAAAAGCTCAGAACAGGCCAAAACGAATGTTCCTGCATGGAGATGTGTGTTTAACAGCTACTGTTGTTAAGAAACTAATGTAAACCTGTTGAAATGACAGTAACGAGGTTGAAACTAATGTAAACCTGTTGAAATGACAGTAACAAGGTTGAAACGTCACAAAAAGCTCAGAACAGGCCAAAACGCATTGTTCCTGCATGGAGATGTGTGTTTAACAGCTACTGTTAAGAAACTAATGTAAACCTGGAAATGACAGTAACAAGGTTGAAACGCCACAAAAAGCTCAGAACAGGCCAAACGCACGTTCCTGCATGGAGATGTGTGTTTAACAGCTACTGTTAAGAAACTAATGTAAACCTGTTGAAATGACAGTAACAAGGTTGAAACGTCACAAAAGCTCAGAACAGGCCAAACGCACGCTTTCCTGCATGGAGATGTGTGTTTAACAGCTACTGTTAAGAAACTAATGTAAACCTGTTGTAATGACAGTAACAAGGTTGAAACGTCACAAAAAGCTCAGAACAGGCCAAAACGCAATGTTCCTGCATGGAGATGTGTGTTTAACAGCTACTGTTAAGAAACTAATGTAAACCTGTTGTAATGACAGTAACAAGGTTGAAACGTCACAAAAGCTCAGAACAGGCCAAATCGCATTGTTCCTGCATGGAGATGTGTGTTTAACAGCTACTGTTAAGAAACTAATGTAAACCTGTTGAAATGACAGTAACAAGCTTGAAACTTCACAAAAGGCTCAGAACAGGCCAAAACACGTTTCCTGCATGGAAATGTATGTTTAGGAGCTACTGTTAAGAAACTAATGTAAACCTGTTGAAATGACAGTAACACGGTTGAAACGTCAAAAAAAGCTCAGAACAGGCCAAAACGCAATGTTCCTGCATGGAGATGTGTGTTTAACAGCTACTGTTAAGAAACTAATGTAAACCTGTTGAAATGACAGTAACGAGGTTGAAACTAATGTAAACCTGTTGAAATGACAGTAACAAGGTTGAAACGTCACAAAAAGCTCAGAACAGGCCAAATCGCATTGTTCCTGCATGGAGATGTGTGTTTAACAGCTACTGTTAAGAAACTAATGTAAACCTGTTGAAATGACAGTAACAAGGTTGAAACGTCACAAAAAGCTCAGAACAGGCCAAAACGCATTCCTGCATGGAGATGTGTGTTTAACAGCTACTGTTAAGAAACTAATGTAAACCTGTTGTAATGACAGTAACAAGGTTGAAACGTCACAAAAAGCTCAGAACAGGCCAAATCGCATTGTTCCTGCATGGAGATTTGTGTTTAACAGCTACTGTTAAGAAACTAATGTAAACCTGTTGAAATGACAGTAACAAGCTTGAAACGTCACAAAAGGCTCAGAACAGGCCAAAACACACGTTTCCTGCATGGAAATGTATGTTTAGGAGCTACTGTTAAGAAACTAATGTAAACCTGTTGAAATGACAGTAACAAGCTTGAAACGTCACAAAAAGCTCAGAACAGGCCAAAACACACGTTTCCTGCATGGAAGATGTATGTTTAGGAGCTACTGTTAAGAAACTAATGTAAACCTGTTGAAATGACAGTAACAAGTTTGAAACGTCAGAACAGGCCAAACGCACGCTTTCCTGCATGGAAATGTGTGTTTAGGAGCTTCTGTTAAACTAATGTAAACCTGTTGAAATGGACAAAACTAATGTAAACCTGTTGAAATGACAGTAACAAGGTTGAAACGTCACAAAAGCTCAGAACAGGCCAAACGCATTGTTCCTGCATGGAGATGTGTGTTTAACAGCTACTGTTAAGAAACTAATGTAAACCTGTTGAAATGACAGTAACAAGGTTGAAACGTCACAAAAGCTCAGAACAGGCCAAAACGCATGTTCCTGCATGGAGATGTGTGTTTAACAGCTACTGTTAAGAAACTAATGTAAACCTGTTGAAATGACAGTAACAAGGTTGAAACGTCACAAAAGCTCAGAACAGGCCAAAACGCAATGTTCCTGCATGGAGATGTGTGTTTAACAGCTACTGTTAAGAAACTAATGTAAACCTGTTGAAATGACAGTAACAGGTTGAAACTAATGTAAACCTGTTGAAATGACAGTAACAAGGTTGAAACGTCACAAAAGCTCAGAACAGGCCAAACGCATGTTCCTGCATGGAGATGTGTGTTTAACAGCTACTGTTAAGAAACTAATGTAAACCTGTTGAAATGACAGTAACAAGGTTGAAACGTCACAAAAGCTCAGAACAGGCCAAAACGCAGGTTTCCTGCATGGAGATGTGTGTTTAACAGCTACTGTTAAGAAACTAATGTAAACCTGTTGAAATGACAGTAACAAGCTTGAAACGTCACAAAAGGCTCAGAACAGGCCAAAACGCACGTTTCCTGCATGGCAATGTGTGTTTAACAGCTACTGTTAAGAAACTAATGTAAACCTGTTGAAATGACAGTAACAAGCTTGAAACGTCACAAAAGCTCAGAACAGGCCAAAACGCAATGTTCCTGCATGGAGATGTGTGTTTAACAGCTACTGTTAAGAAACTAATGTAAACCTGTTGAAATGACAGTAACAAGCTGAAACTGTAAACCTGTTGAAATGACAGTAACAAGGTTGAAACGTCACAAAAGCTCAGAACAGGCCAAACGCACGTTCCTGCATGGAGATGTGTGTTTAACAGCTACTGTTAAGAAACTAATGTAAACCTGTTGAAATGACAGTAACAAGGTTGAAACGTCACAAAAGCTCAGAACAGGCCAAAACGCACGTTCCTGCATGGAGATGTGTGTTTAACAGCTACTGTTAAGAAACTAATGTAAACCTGTTGAAATGACAGTAACAAGGTTGAAACGTCACAAAAGCTCAGAACAGGCCAAAACGCACGTTCCTGCATGGAGATGTGTGTTTAACAGCTACTGTTAAGAAACTAATGTAAACCTGTTGAAATGACAGTAACAAGGTTGAAACGTCACAAAAGCTCAGAACAGGCCAAACGCACGTTTCCTGCATGGAGATGTGTGTTTAACAGCTACTGTTAAGAAACTAATGTAAACCTGTTGAAATGACAGTAACAAGGTTGAAACGTCACAAAAGCTCAGAACAGGCCAAAACGCACGTTTCCTGCATGGAAATGTGTGTTTAACAGCTACTGTTAAGAAACTAATGTAAACCTGTTGAAATGACAGTAACAAGGTTGAAACGTCACAAAAGCTCAGAACAGGCCAAAACGCACTTTCCTGCATGGAATGTGTGTTTAACAGCTACTGTTAAGAAACTAATGTAAACCTGTTGAAATGACAGTAACAAGGTTGAAACGTCACAAAAAGCTCAGAACAGGCCAAAACGCAATGTTCCTGCATGGAGATGTGTGTTTAACAGCTACTGTTAAGAAACTAATGTAAACCTGTTGAAATGACAGTAACAAACTAATGTAAACCTGTTGAAATGACAGTAACAAGCGTCAAAAGCAGGAACAGGCCAAACGCACTGTTCCTGCATGGAGATGTGTGTTTAACAGCTACTGTTAAGAAACTAATGTAAACCTGTTGAAATGACAGTAACAAGGTTGAAACGTCACAAAAAGCTCAGAACAGGCCAAAACGCGTTTCCTGCATGGAGATGTGTGTTTAACAGCTACTGTTAAGAAACTAATGTAAACCTGTTGAAATGACAGTAACAAGGTTGAAACGTCACAAAAGCTCAGAACAGGCCAAAACGCACTGTTCCTGCATGGAGATGTGTGTTTAACAGCTACTGTTAAGAAACTAATGTAAACCTGTTGAAATGACAGTAACAAGGTTGAAACGTCACAAAAGCTCAGAACAGGCCAAAACGCATGTTCCTGCATGGAGATGTGTGTTTAACAGCTACTGTTAAGAAACTAATGTAAACCTGTTGAAATGACAGTAACAAGGTTGAAACGTCACAAAAGCTCAGAACAGGCCAAAACGCACTGTTCCTGCATGGAGATGTGTGTTTAACAGCTACTGTTAAGAAACTAATGTAAACCTGTTGAAATGACAGTAACAAGGTTGAAACGTCACAAAAGCTCAGAACAGGCCAAAACACGTTTCCTGCATGGAGATGTGTGTTTAACAGCTACTGTTAAGAAACTAATGTAAACCTGTTGAAATGACAGTAACAAGGTTGAAACGTCACAAAAGCTCAGAACAGGCCAAAACGCACGTTTCCTGCATGGAGATGTGTTTAACAGCTACTGTTAAGAAACTAATGTAAACCTGTTGAAATGACAGTAACAAGGTTGAAACGTAAACCACAGTAACAAGGTTGAAACAGAAAAAGCTCAGAACGCCAAACTGTTCCTGCATGGAGATGTGCTACTGTTTAACACCTGTTGAAATGACTGTTAAGAAACTAATGTAAACCTGTTGAAATGACAGTAACAAGGTTGAAACGTCACAAAAAGCTCAGAACAGGCCAAAACGCATGTTCCTGCATGGAGATGTGTGTTTAACAGCTACTGTTAAGAAACTAATGTAAACCTGTTGAAATGACAGTAACAAGGTTGAAACGTCACAAAAAGCTCAGAACAGGCCAAAACGCAATGTTCCTGCATGGAGATGTGTGTTTAACAGCTACTGTTAAGAAACTAATGTAAACCTGTTGAAATGACAGTAACAAGGTTGAAACGTCACAAAAGCTCAGAACAGGCCAAAACGCACGTTCCTGCATGGAGATGTGTGTTTAACAGCTACTGTTAAGAAACTAATGTAAACCTGTTGAAATGACAGTAACAAGGTTGAAACGTCACAAAAGCTCAGAACAGGCCAAAACGCACGTTCCTGCATGGAGATGTGTGTTTAACAGCTACTGTTAAGAAACTAATGTAAACCTGTTGAAATGACAGTAACAAGGTTGAAACGTCACAAAAGCTCAGAACAGGCCAAAACGCACGTTTCCTGCATGGAGATGTGTGTTTAACAGCTACTGTTAAGAAACTAATGTAAACCTGTTGAAATGACAGTAACAAGGTTGAAACGTCACAAAAAGCTCAGAACAGGCCAAAACGCACGTTTCCTGCATGGAGATGTGTGTTTAACAGCTACTGTTAAGAAACTAATGTAAACCTGTTGAAATGACAGTAACAAGGTTGAAACGTCACAAAAGCTCAGAACAGGCCAAAACGCACGTTTCCTGCATGGAGATGTGTGTTTAACAGCTACTGTTAAGAAACTAATGTAAACCTGTTGAAATGACAGTAACAAGGTTGAAACGTCACAAAAAGCTCAGAACAGGCCAAAACGCATGTTTCCTGCATGGAGATGTGTGTTTAACAGCTACTGTTAAGAAACTAATGTAAACCTGTTGAAATGACAGTAAGAAACTAATGTAAACCTGTTGAAATGACAGTAACAAGGTTGAAACGTCACAAAAGCTCAGAACAGGCCAAAACGCATTGTTCCTGCATGGAGATGTGTGTTTAACAGCTACTGTTAAGAAACTAATGTAAACCTGTTGAAATGACAGTAACAAGGTTGAAACGTCACAAAAGCTCAGAACAGGCCAAAACGCACGTTTCCTGCATGGAGATGTGTGTTTAACAGCTACTGTTAAGAAACTAATGTAAACCTGTTGAAATGACAGTAACAAGGTTGAAACGTCACAAAAAGCTCAGAACAGGCCAAATCGCATTGTTCCTGCATGGAGATGTGTGTTTAACAGCTACTGTTAAGAAACTAATGTAAACCTGTTGAAATGACAGTAACGAGGTTGAAACTAATGTAAACCTGTTGTAATGACAGTAACAAGGTTGAAACGTCACAAAAGCTCAGAACAGGCCAAAACGCATGTTCCTGCATGGAGATGTGTGTTTAACAGCTACTGTTAAGAAACTAATGTAAACCTGTTGAAATGACAGTAACGAGGTTGAAACTAATGTAAACCTGTTGAAATGACAGTAACAAGGTTGAAACGTCACAAAAAGCTCAGAACAGGCCAAACGTGTTCCTGCATGGAGATGTGTGTTTAACAGCTACTGTTAAGAAACTAATGTAAACCTGTTGAAATGACAGTAACAAGGTTGAAACGTCACAAAAAGCTCAGAACAGGCCAAAACGCAATGTTCCTGCATGGAGATGTGTGTTTAACAGCTACTGTTAAGAAACTAATGTAAACCTGTTGAAATGACAGTAACAAGGTTGAAACGTCACAAAAGCTCAGAACAGGCCAAAACGCATGTTCCTGCATGGAGATGTGTGTTTAACAGCTACTGTTAAGAAACTAATGTAAACCTGTTGAAATGACAGTAACAAGGTTGAAACGTCACAAAAGCTCAGAACAGGCCAAAACGCACGTTTCCTGCATGGAGATGTGTGTTTAACAGCTACTGTTAAGAAACTAATGTAAACCTGTTGAAATGACAGTAACAAGGTTGAAACGTCACAAAAGCTCAGAACAGGCCAAAACGCACGTTTCCTGCATGGAGATGTGTGTTTAACAGCTACTGTTAAGAAACTAATGTAAACCTGTTGAAATGACAGTAACAAGGTTGAAACGTCACAAAAGCTCAGAACAGGCCAAAACGCACGTTTCCTGCATGGAGATGTGTGTTTAACAGCTACTGTTAAGAAACTAATGTAAACCTGTTGAAATGACAGTAACAAGGTTGAAACGTCACAAAAGCTCAGAACAGGCCAAAACGCACGTTCCTGCATGGAGATGTGTGTTTAACAGCTACTGTTAAGAAACTAATGTAAACCTGTTGAAATGACAGTAACAAGGTTGAAACGTCACAAAAAGCTCAGAACAGGCCAAAACGCAACGTTCCTGCATGGAGATGTGTGTTTAACAGCTACTGTTAAGAAACTAATGTAAACCTGTTGAAATGACAGTAACAAGGTTGAAACGTCACAAAAGCTCAGAACAGGCCAAAACGCACGTTCCTGCATGGAGATGTGTGTTTAACAGCTACTGTTAAGAAACTAATGTAAACCTGTTGAAATGACAGTAACAAGGTTGAAACGTCACAAAAGCTCAGAACAGGCCAAAACGCATTTTCCTGCATGGAGATGTGTGTTTAACAGCTACTGTTAAGAAACTAATGTAAACCTGTTGAAATGACAGTAACAAGGTTGAAACGTCACAAAAAGCTCAGAACAGGCCAAAACGCACGTTCCTGCATGGAGATGTGTGTTTAACAGCTACTGTTAAGAAACTAATGTAAACCTGTTGAAATGACAGTAACAAGGTTGAAACGTCACAAAAGCTCAGAACAGGCCAAAACGCACGTTCCTGCATGGAGATGTGTGTTTAACAGCTACTGTTAAGAAACTAATGTAAACCTGTTGAAATGACAGTAACAAGGTTGAAACGTCACAAAAGCTCAGAACAGGCCAAAACGCAATGTTCCTGCATGGAGATGTGTGTTTAACAGCTACTGTTAAGAAACTAATGTAAACCTGTTGTAATGACAGTAACAAGGTTGAAACGTCACAAAAGCTCAGAACAGGCCAAATCGCATTGTTCCTGCATGGAGATGTGTGTTTAACAGCTACTGTTAAGAAACTAATGTAAACCTGTTGAAATGACAGTAACAAGGTTGAAACGTCACAAAAAGCTCAGAACAGGCCAAAACGCACGTTTCCTGCATGGAGATGTGTGTTTAACAGCTACTGTTAAGAAACTAATGTAAACCTGTTGAAATGACAGTAACAAGGTTGAAACGTCACAGAAAGCTCAGAACAGGCCAAAACGCACGTTTCCTGCATGGAGATGTGTGTTTAACAGCTACTGTTAAGAAACTAATGTAAACCTGTTGAAATGACAGTAACAAGGTTGAAACGTCACAAAAGCTCAGAACAGGCCAAAACGCACGTTTCCTGCATGGAGATGTGTGTTTAACAGCTACTGTTAAGAAACTAATGTAAACCTGTTGAAATGACAGTAACAAGGTTGAAACGTCACAAAAGCTCAGAACAGGCCAAAACGCACGTTTCCTGCATGGAGATGTGTGTTTAACAGCTACTGTTAAGAAACTAATGTAAACCTGTTGAAATGACAGTAACAGTTGAAACTAATGTAAACCTGTTGAAATGACAGTAACAAGGTTGAAACGTCACAAAAGCTCAGAACAGGCCAAAACGCATGTTCCTGCATGGAGATGTGTGTTTAACAGCTACTGTTAAGAAACTAATGTAAACCTGTTGAAATGACAGTAACAAGGTTGAAACGTCACAAAAGCTCAGAACAGGCCAAAACGCACGTTCCTGCATGGAGATGTGTGTTTAACAGCTACTGTTAAGAAACTAATGTAAACCTGTTGAAATGACAGTAACAAGGTTGAAACGTCACAAAAGCTCAGAACAGGCCAAAACGCACGTTCCTGCATGGAGATGTGTGTTTAACAGCTACTGTTAAGAAACTAATGTAAACCTGTTGAAATGACAGTAACAAGGTTGAAACGTCACAAAAGCTCAGAACAGGCCAAAACGCACGTTCCTGCATGGAGATGTGTGTTTAACAGCTACTGTTAAGAAACTAATGTAAACCTGTTGAAATGACAGTAACAAGGTTGAAACGTCACAAAAAGCTCAGAACAGGCCAAAACGCAGTTTCCTGCATGGAGATGTGTGTTTAACAGCTACTGTTAAGAAACTAATGTAAACCTGTTGAAATGACAGTAACAAGGTTGAAACGTCACAAAAGCTCAGAACAGGCCAAAACGCACTGTTCCTGCATGGAGATGTGTGTTTAACAGCTACTGTTAAGAAACTAATGTAAACCTGTTGAAATGACAGTAACAAGGTTGAAACGTCACAAAAGCTCAGAACAGGCCAAAACGCACGTTTCCTGCATGGAGATGTGTGTTTAACAGCTACTGTTAAGAAACTAATGTAAACCTGTTGAAATGACAGTAACAAGGTTGAAACGTCACAAAAAGCTCAGAACAGGCCAAAACGCACGTTCCTGCATGGAGATGTGTGTTTAACAGCTACTGTTAAGAAACTAATGTAAACCTGTTGAAATGACAGTAACAAGGTTGAAACGTCACAAAAAGCTCAGAACAGGCCAAAACGCAGTTTCCTGCATGGAGATGTGTGTTTAACAGCTACTGTTAAGAAACTAATGTAAACCTGTTGAAATGACAGTAACAAGGTTGAAACGTCACAAAAGCTCAGAACAGGCCAAAACGCACGTTCCTGCATGGAGATGTGTGTTTAACAGCTACTGTTAAGAAACTAATGTAAACCTGTTGAAATGACAGTAACAAGGTTGAAACGTCACAAAAAGCTCAGAACAGGCCAAAACGCACGTTTCCTGCATGGAGATGTGTGTTTAACAGCTACTGTTAAGAAACTAATGTAAACCTGTTGAAATGACAGTAACAAGGTTGAAACGTCACAAAAGCTCAGAACAGGCCAAAACGCACGTTTCCTGCATGGAGATGTGTGTTTAACAGCTACTGTTAAGAAACTAATGTAAACCTGTTGAAATGACAGTAACAAGGTTGAAACGTCACAAAAGCTCAGAACAGGCCAAAACGCACTTTCCTGCATGGAGATGTGTGTTTAACAGCTACTGTTAAGAAACTAATGTAAACCTGTTGAAATGACAGTAACAAGGTTGAAACGTCACAAAAAGCTCAGAACAGGCCAAAACGCACGTTCCTGCATGGAGATGTGTGTTTAACAGCTACTGTTAAGAAACTAATGTAAACCTGTTGAAATGACAGTAACAAGGTTGAAACGTCACAAAAAGCTCAGAACAGGCCAAAACGCACGTTCCTGCATGGAGATGTGTGTTTAACAGCTACTGTTAAGAAACTAATGTAAACCTGTTGAAATGACAGTAACAAGGTTGAAACGTCACAAAAAGCTCAGAACAGGCCAAAACGCACGTTTCCTGCATGGAGATGTGTGTTTAACAGCTACTGTTAAGAAACTAATGTAAACCTGTTGAAATGACAGTAACAAGGTTGAAACGTCACAAAAGCTCAGAACAGGCCAAAACGCACGTTTCCTGCATGGAGATGTGTGTTTAACAGCTACTGTTAAGAAACTAATGTAAACCTGTTGAAATGACAGTAACAAGGTTGAAACGTCACAAAAGCTCAGAACAGGCCAAAACGCACGTTTCCTGCATGGAGATGTGTGTTTAACAGCTACTGTTAAGAAACTAATGTAAACCTGTTGAAATGACAGTAACAAGGTTGAAACGTCACAAAAGCTCAGAACAGGCCAAAACGCACGTTCCTGCATGGAGATGTGTGTTTAACAGCTACTGTTAAGAAACTAATGTAAACCTGTTGAAATGACAGTAAAGGTTGAAACTAATGTAAACCTGTTGAAATGACAGTAACAAGGTTGAAACGTCACAAAAGCTCAGAACAGGCCAAAACGCATTGTTCCTGCATGGAGATGTGTGTTTAACAGCTACTGTTAAGAAACTAATGTAAACCTGTTGAAATGACAGTAACAAGGTTGAAACGTCACAAAAGCTCAGAACAGGCCAAAACGCAACGTTCCTGCATGGAGATGTGTGTTTAACAGCTACTGTTAAGAAACTAATGTAAACCTGTTGAAATGACAGTAACAAGGTTGAAACGTCACAAAAAGCTCAGAACAGGCCAAAACGCATGTTCCTGCATGGAGATGTGTGTTTAACAGCTACTGTTAAGAAACTAATGTAAACCTGTTGAAATGACAGTAACAAGGTTGAAACGTCACAAAAGCTCAGAACAGGCCAAAACGCACGTTTCCTGCATGGAGATGTGTGTTTAACAGCTACTGTTAAGAAACTAATGTAAACCTGTTGAAATGACAGTAACAAGGTTGAAACGTCACAAAAGCTCAGAACAGGCCAAAACGCACGTTCCTGCATGGAGATGTGTGTTTAACAGCTACTGTTAAGAAACTAATGTAAACCTGTTGAAATGACAGTAACAAGGTTGAAACGTCACAAAAGCTCAGAACAGGCCAAAACGCAGTTCCTGCATGGAGATGTGTGTTTAACAGCTACTGTTAAGAAACTAATGTAAACCTGTTGAAATGACAGTAACAAGGTTGAAACGTCACAAAAGCTCAGAACAGGCCAAAACGCACGTTTCCTGCATGGAGATGTGTGTTTAACAGCTACTGTTAAGAAACTAATGTAAACCTGTTGAAATGACAGTAACAAGGTTGAAACGTCACAAAAGCTCAGAACAGGCCAAAACGCACGTTTCCTGCATGGAGATGTGTGTTTAACAGCTACTGTTAAGAAACTAATGTAAACCTGTTGAAATGACAGTAACAAGGTTGAAACGTCACAAAAGCTCAGAACAGGCCAAAACGCAGTTCCTGCATGGAGATGTGTGTTTAACAGCTACTGTTAAGAAACTAATGTAAACCTGTTGAAATGACAGTAACAAGGTTGAAACGTCACAAAAGCTCAGAACAGGCCAAAACGCACGTTTCCTGCATGGAGATGTGTGTTTAACAGCTACTGTTAAGAAACTAATGTAAACCTGTTGAAATGACAGTAACAAGGTTGAAACGTCACAAAAGCTCAGAACAGGCCAAAACGCACGTTCCTGCATGGAGATGTGTGTTTAACAGCTACTGTTAAGAAACTAATGTAAACCTGTTGAAATGACAGTAACAAGGTTGAAACGTCACAAAAGCTCAGAACAGGCCAAAACGCACGTTTCCTGCATGGAGATGTGTGTTTAACAGCTACTGTTAAGAAACTAATGTAAACCTGTTGAAATGACAGTAACAAGGTTGAAACGTCACAAAAGCTCAGAACAGGCAAAACGCATGTTCCTGCATGGAGATGTGTGTTTAACAGCTACTGTTAAGAAACTAATGTAAACCTGTTGAAATGACAGTAACAAGGTTGAAACGTCACAAAAAGCTCAGAACAGGCCAAAACGCACGTTTCCTGCATGGAGATGTGTGTTTAACAGCTACTGTTAAGAAACTAATGTAAACCTGTTGAAATGACAGTAACAAGGTTGAAACGTCACAAAAGCTCAGAACAGGCCAAAACGCACGTTCCTGCATGGAGATGTGTGTTTAACAGCTACTGTTAAGAAACTAATGTAAACCTGTTGAAATGACAGTAACAAGGTTGAAACGTCACAAAAGCTCAGAACAGGCCAAAACGCACGTTCCTGCATGGAGATGTGTGTTTAACAGCTACTGTTAAGAAACTAATGTAAACCTGTTGAAATGACAGTAACAAGGTTGAAACGTAAACCAAATGACAGTAACAAGGTTGAAAACAAGCTCAGAACAGGCCACGCTTCCTGCATGGAGATGTGTGTTTAACAGCTACTGTTAAGAAACTAATGTAAACCTGTTGAAATGACAGTAACAAGGTTGAAACGTCACAAAAGCTCAGAACAGGCCAAAACGCACGTTTCCTGCATGGAGATGTGTGTTTAACAGCTACTGTTAAGAAACTAATGTAAACCTGTTGAAATGACAGTAACAAGGTTGAAACGTCAAAAAGCTCAGAACAGGCCAAAACGCACGTTCCTGCATGGAGATGTGTGTTTAACAGCTACTGTTAAGAAACTAATGTAAACCTGTTGAAATGACAGTAACAAGGTTGAAACGTCACAAAAGCTCAGAACAGGCCAAAACGCACGTTTCCTGCATGGAGATGTGTGTTTAACAGCTACTGTTAAGAAACTAATGTAAACCTGTTGAAATGACAGTAACAAGGTTGAAACGTCACAAAAGCTCAGAACAGGCCAAAACGCACGTTTCCTGCATGGAGATGTGTGTTTAACAGCTACTGTTAAGAAACTAATGTAAACCTGTTGAAATGACAGTAACAAGGTTGAAACGTAAACCTCAGAAATGACAAACAAGAAACGTCACAAAAGCTCAGAACAGGCAAACGTGTTCCTGCATGGAGATGTGTGTTTAACAGCTACTGTTAAGAAACTAATGTAAACCTGTTGAAATGACAGTAACAGTTGAAACTAATGTAAACCTGTTGAAATGACAGTAACAAGGTTGAAACGTCACAAAAGCTCAGAACAGGCCAAAACGCATTGTTCCTGCATGGAGATGTGTGTTTAACAGCTACTGTTAAGAAACTAATGTAAACCTGTTGAAATGACAGTAACAAGGTTGAAACGTCACAAAAAGCTCAGAACAGGCCAAAACGCAACGTTCCTGCATGGAGATGTGTGTTTAACAGCTACTGTTAAGAAACTAATGTAAACCTGTTGAAATGACAGTAACAAGGTTGAAACGTCACAAAAGCTCAGAACAGGCCAAAACGCACGTTTCCTGCATGGAGATGTGTGTTTAACAGCTACTGTTAAGAAACTAATGTAAACCTGTTGAAATGACAGTAACAAGGTTGAAACGTCACAAAAGCTCAGAACAGGCCAAAACGCACGTTTCCTGCATGGAGATGTGTGTTTAACAGCTACTGTTAAGAAACTAATGTAAACCTGTTGAAATGACAGTAACAAGGTTGAAACGTCAAAAAGCTCAGAACAGGCCAAAACGCACGTTTCCTGCATGGAGATGTGTGTTTAACAGCTACTGTTAAGAAACTAATGTAAACCTGTTGAAATGACAGTAACAAGGTTGAAACGTCACAAAAAGCTCAGAACAGGCCAAAACGCACGTTTCCTGCATGGAGATGTGTGTTTAACAGCTACTGTTAAGAAACTAATGTAAACCTGTTGAAATGACAGTAACAAGGTTGAAACGTCACAAAAGCTCAGAACAGGCCAAAACGCACGTTTCCTGCATGGAGATGTGTGTTTAACAGCTACTGTTAAGAAACTAATGTAAACCTGTTGAAATGACAGTAACAAGGTTGAAACGTCACAAAAGCTCAGAACAGGCCAAAACGCACGTTCCTGCATGGAGATGTGTGTTTAACAGCTACTGTTAAGAAACTAATGTAAACCTGTTGAAATGACAGTAACAAGGTTGAAACGTCACAAAAAGCTCAGAACAGGCCAAAACGCACGTTCCTGCATGGAGATGTGTGTTTAACAGCTACTGTTAAGAAACTAATGTAAACCTGTTGAAATGACAGTAACAAGGTTGAAACGTCACAAAAGCTCAGAACAGGCCAAAACGCACGTTCCTGCATGGAGATGTGTGTTTAACAGCTACTGTTAAGAAACTAATGTAAACCTGTTGAAATGACAGTAACAAGGTTGAAACGTCACAAAAAGCTCAGAACAGGCCAAAACGCACGTTTCCTGCATGGAGATGTGTGTTTAACAGCTACTGTTAAGAAACTAATGTAAACCTGTTGAAATGACAGTAACTAGGTTGAAACGTCACAAAAGCTCAGAACAGGCCAAAACGCACTTTCCTGCATGGAGATGTGTGTTTAACAGCTACTGTTAAGAAACTAATGTAAACCTGTTGAAATGACAGTAACAAGGTTGAAACGTCACAAAAGCTCAGAACAGGCCAAAACGCACGTTCCTGCATGGAGATGTGTGTTTAACAGCTACTGTTAAGAAACTAATGTAAACCTGTTGAAATGACAGTAACTAGGTTGAAACGTCACAAAAAGCTCAGAACAGGCCAAAACGCACTATTCCTGCATGGAGATGTGTGTTTAACAGCTACTGTTAAGAAACTAATGTAAACCTGTTGAAATGACAGTAACAAGGTTGAAACGTCACAAAAGCTCAGAACAGGCCAAAACGCACGTTTCCTGCATGGAGATGTGTGTTTAACAGCTACTGTTAAGAAACTAATGTAAACCTGTTGAAATGACAGTAACAAGGTTGAAACGTCACAAAAGCTCAGAACAGGCCAAAACGCACGTTTCCTGCATGGAGATGTGTGTTTAACAGCTACTGTTAAGAAACTAATGTAAACCTGTTGAAATGACAGTAACAAGGTTGAAACGTCACAAAAGCTCAGAACAGGCCAAAACGCACGTTTCCTGCATGGAGATGTGTGTTTAACAGCTACTGTTAAGAAACTAATGTAAACCTGTTGAAATGACAGTAACAAGGTTGAAACGTCACAAAAAGCTCAGAACAGGCCAAAACGCACGTTTCCTGCATGGAGATGTGTGTTTAACAGCTACTGTTAAGAAACTAATGTAAACCTGTTGAAATGACAGTAACAGTTGAAACTAATGTAAACCTGTTGAAATGACAGTAACAAGGTTGAAACGTCACAAAAGCTCAGAACAGGCCAAAACGCATTTTCCTGCATGGAGATGTGTGTTTAACAGCTACTGTTAAGAAACTAATGTAAACCTGTTGAAATGACAGTAACAAGGTTGAAACGTCACAAAAGCTCAGAACAGGCCAAAACGCACGTTCCTGCATGGAGATGTGTGTTTAACAGCTACTGTTAAGAAACTAATGTAAACCTGTTGAAATGACAGTAACAAGGTTGAAACGTCACAAAAGCTCAGAACAGGCCAAAACGCACGTTTCCTGCATGGAGATGTGTGTTTAACAGCTACTGTTAAGAAACTAATGTAAACCTGTTGAAATGACAGTAACAAGGTTGAAACGTCACAAAAGCTCAGAACAGGCCAAAACGCACGTTTCCTGCATGGAGATGTGTGTTTAACAGCTACTGTTAAGAAACTAATGTAAACCTGTTGAAATGACAGTAACAAGGTTGAAACGTCACAAAAGCTCAGAACAGGCCAAAACGCACTTTCCTGCATGGAGATGTGTGTTTAACAGCTACTGTTAAGAAACTAATGTAAACCTGTTGAAATGACAGTAACAAGGTTGAAACGTCACAAAAGCTCAGAACAGGCCAAAACGCAGTTTCCTGCATGGAGATGTGTGTTTAACAGCTACTGTTAAGAAACTAATGTAAACCTGTTGAAATGACAGTAACAAGGTTGAAACGTCACAAAAGCTCAGAACAGGCCAAAACGCACGTTTCCTGCATGGAGATGTGTGTTTAACAGCTACTGTTAAGAAACTAATGTAAACCTGTTGAAATGACAGTAACAAGGTTGAAACGTCACAAAAGCTCAGAACAGGCCAAAACGCACGTTTCCTGCATGGAGATGTGTGTTTAACAGCTACTGTTAAGAAACTAATGTAAACCTGTTGAAATGACAGTAACAAGGTTGAAACGTCACAAAAAGCTCAGAACAGGCCAAAACGCATGTTCCTGCATGGAGATGTGTGTTTAACAGCTACTGTTAAGAAACTAATGTAAACCTGTTGAAATGACAGTAACAAGTTGAAACTAATGTAAACCTGTTGAAATGACAGTAACAAGGTTGAAACGTCACAAAGCTCAGAACAGGCCAAAACGCATGTTCCTGCATGGAGATGTGTTTAACAGCTACTGTTAAGAAACTAATGTAAACCTGTTGAAATGACAGTAACAAGGTTGAAACGTCACAAAAAGCTCAGAACAGGCCAAAACGCATTGTTCCTGCATGGAGATGTGTGTTTAACAGCTACTGTTAAGAAACTAATGTAAACCTGTTGAAATGACAGTAACAAGGTTGAAACGTCACAGAAAGCTCAGAACAGGCCAAAACGCACGTTTCCTGCATGGAAATGTATGTTTAACAGCTACTGTTAAGAAACTAATGTAAACCTGTTGAAATGACAGTAACAAGGTTGAAACGTCACAAAAGCTCAGAACAGGCCAAAACGCACGTTTCCTGCATGGAAATGTGTGTTTAACAGCTACTGTTAAGAAACTAATGTAAACCTGTTGAAATGACAGTAACAAGGTTGAAACGTCACAAAAGCTCAGAACAGGCCAAAACGCACGTTTCCTGCATGGAGATGTGTGTTTACAGCTACTGTTAAGAAACTAATGTAAACCTGTTGAAATGACAGTAACAAGGTTGAAACGTCACAAAAGCTCAGAACAGGCCAAAACGCAATGTTCCTGCATGGAGATGTGTGTTTAACAGCTACTGTTAAGAAACTAATGTAAACCTGTTGAAATGACAGTAACAGGTTGAAACTAATGTAAACCTGTTGAAATGACAGTAACAAGGTTGAAACGTCACAAAAGCTCAGAACAGGCCAAAACGCATTTTCCTGCATGGAGATGTGTGTTTAACAGCTACTGTTAAGAAACTAATGTAAACCTGTTGAAATGACAGTAACAAGGTTGAAACGTCACAAAAGCTCAGAACAGGCCAAAACGCACGTTTCCTGCATGGAGATGTGTGTTTAGCTACTGTTAAGAAACTAATGTAAACCTGTTGAAATGACAGTAACGTTGAAACTAATGTAAACCTGTTGAAATGACAGTAACAAGGTTGAAACGTCACAAAAGCTCAGAACAGGCCAAACGCATTGTTCCTGCATGGAGATGTGTGTTTAACAGCTACTGTTAAGAAACTAATGTAAACCTGTTGAAATGACAGTAACAAGGTTGAAACGTCACAAAAGCTCAGAACAGGCCAAAACGCAAGTTCCTGCATGGAGATGTGTGTTTAACAGCTACTGTTAAGAAACTAATGTAAACCTGTTGAAATGACAGTAACAAGGTTGAAACGTCACAAAAAGCTCAGAACAGGCCAAAACGCAGTTTCCTGCATGGAGATGTGTGTTTAACAGCTACTGTTAAGAAACTAATGTAAACCTGTTGAAATGACAGTAACAAGGTTGAAACGTCACAAAAGCTCAGAACAGGCCAAAACGCATTGTTCCTGCATGGAGATGTGTGTTTAACAGCTACTGTTAAGAAACTAATGTAAACCTGTTGAAATGACAGTAACAAGGTTGAAACGTCACAAAAGCTCAGAACAGGCCAAAACGCACGTTTCCTGCATGGAGATGTGTGTTTAACAGCTACTGTTAAGAAACTAATGTAAACCTGTTGAAATGACAGTAACAAGGTTGAAACGTCACAAAAGCTCAGAACAGGCCAAAACGCACGTTTCCTGCATGGAGATGTGTGTTTAACAGCTACTGTTAAGAAACTAATGTAAACCTGTTGAAATGACAGTAACAAGGTTGAAACGTCACAAAAGCTCAGAACAGGCCAAAACGCAATGTTCCTGCATGGAGATGTGTGTTTAACAGCTACTGTTAAGAAACTAATGTAAACCTGTTAATGAAACTGAAACTAATGTAAACCTGTTGAAATGACAGTAACAAGGTTGAAACGTCACAAAAGCTCAGAACAGGCCAAAACGCATTGTTCCTGCATGGAGATGTGTGTTTAACAGCTACTGTTAAGAAACTAATGTAAACCTGTTGAAATGACAGTAACAAGGTTGAAACGTCACAAAAGCTCAGAACAGGCCAAAACGCATTTTCCTGCATGGAGATGTGTGTTTAACAGCTACTGTTAAGAAACTAATGTAAACCTGTTGAAATGACAGTAACAAGGTTGAAACGTCACAAAAAGCTCAGAACAGGCCAAACGCACGTTTCCTGCATGGAGATGTGTGTTTAACAGCTACTGTTAAGAAACTAATGTAAACCTGTTGAAATGACAGTAACAAGGTTGAAACGTCACAAAAAGCTCAGAACAGGCAAAACGCACTGTTCCTGCATGGAAATGTGTGTTTAGGAGCTACTGTTAAGAAACTAATGTAAACCTGTTGAAATGACAGTAACAAGGTTGAAACGTCACAAAAAGCTCAGAACAGGCCAAAACGCACGTTTCCTGCATGGAGATGTGTGTTTACAGCTACTGTTAAGAAACTAATGTAAACCTGTTGAAATGACAGTAACAAGGTTGAAACGTCACAAAAGCTCAGAACAGGCCAAAACGCACTGTTCCTGCATGGAAATGTGTTTAACAGCTACTGTTAAGAAACTAATGTAAACCTGTTGAAATGACAGTAACGAGGTTGAAACTAATGTAAACCTGTTGAAATGACAGTAACAAGCTTGAAACGTCACAAAAAGCTCAGAACAGGCCAAATCGCATTGTTCCTGCATGGAGATGTGTGTTTAACAGCTACTGTTAAGAAACTAATGTAAACCTGTTGAAATGACAGTAACAAGGTTGAAACGTCACAAAAAGCTCAGAACAGGCCAAAACGCACGTTCCTGCATGGAAATGTATGTTTAGGAGCTACTGTTAAGAAACTAATGTAAACCTGTTGAAATGACAGTAACAAGGTTGAAACGTCACAAAAAGCTCAGAACAGGCCAAAACGCACTGTTCCTGCATGGAAATGTGTGTTTAACAGCTACTGTTAAGAAACTAATGTAAACCTGTTGAAATGACAGTAACGAGGTTGAAACTAATGTAAACCTGTTGTAATGACAGTAACAAGGTTGAAACGTCACAAAAAGCTCAGAACAGGCCAAAACGCAATGTTCCTGCATGGAGATGTGTGTTTAACAGCTACTGTTAAGAAACTAATGTAAACCTGTTGTAATGACAGTAACAAGGTTGAAACGTCACAAAAGCTCAGAACAGGCCAAATCGCATTGTTCCTGCATGGAGATGTGTGTTTAACAGCTACTGTTAAGAAACTAATGTAAACCTGTTGAAATGACAGTAACAAGCTTGAAACGTCACAAAAGGCTCAGAACAGGCCAAAACACGTTTCCTGCATGGAAATGTATGTTTAGGAGCTACTGTTAAGAAACTAATGTAAACCTGTTGAAATGACAGTAACAAGGTTGAAACGTCACAAAAAGCTCAGAACAGGCCAAAACGCACTGTTCCTGCATGGAGATGTGTGTTTAACAGCTACTGTTAAGAAACTAATGTAAACCTGTTGAAATGACAGTAACAAGTTGAAACTAACAAACCTGTTGAAAAATGACAGTAACAAGGTTGAAACGTCACAAAAGCTCAGAACAGGCCAAACGCATGTTCCTGCATGAGATGTGTGTTTAACAGCTACTGTTAAGAAACTAATGTAAACCTGTTGAAATGACAGTAACCAGGTTGAAACTAATGTAAACCTGTTGAAATGACAGTAACAAGGTTGAAACGTCCAAAAGCTCAGAACAGGCCAAAACGCAATGTTCCTGCATGGAGATGTGTGTTTAACAGCTACTGTTAAGAAACTAATGTAAACCTGTTGAAATGACAGTAACAAGGTTGAAACGTCACAAAAGCTCAGAACAGGCCAAACGCACTGTTCCTGCATGGAGATGTGTGTTTAACAGCTACTGTTAAGAAACTAATGTAAACCTGTTGAAATGACAGTAACAAGGTTGAAACGTCACAAAAAGCTCAGAACAGGCCAAAACGCATTGTTCCTGCATGGAGATGTGTTTAACAGCTACTGTTAAGAAACTAATGTAAACCTGTTGAAATGACAGTAACAAGGTTGAAACGTCACAAAAGCTCAGAACAGGCCAAAACGACGTTCCTGCATGGAAATGTGTGTTTAACAGCTACTGTTAAGAAACTAATGTAAACCTGTTGAAATGACAGTAACAAGGTTGAAACGTCACAAAAGCTCAGAACAGGCAAAACACACGCTTCCTATGGAAATGTATGTTTAGGAGCTACTGTTAAGAAACTAATGTAAACCTGTTGAAATGACAGTAACAAGGTTGAAACGTCACAAAAGCTCAGAACAGGCCAAACGCACGTTCCTGCATGGAAATGTGTGTTTAGAGCTACTGTTAAGAAACTAATGTAAACCTGTTGAAATGACAGTAACAAGGTTGAAACGTCACAAAAGCTCAGAACAGGCCAAACGCACGCTTCCTGCATGGAAATGTGTGTTTAGGAGCTACTGTTAAGAAAACCACAAACCTGTTGAAATGACAGTAACGAGGTTGAAACTAATGTAAACCTGTTGAAATGACAGTAACAAGGTTGGAAACTACAAAAGCTCAGAACAGGCCAAAACGCACTGTTCCTGCATGGAGATGTGTGTTTAACAGCTACTGTTAAGAAACTAATGTAAACCTGTTGAAATGACAGTAACAAGGTTGAAACGTCACAAAAGCTCAGAACAGGCCAAACGCAATGTTCCTGCATGGAGATGTGTGTTTAACAGCTACTGTTAAGAAACTAATGTAAACCTGTTGAAATGACAGTACAAGGTTGAAACGTCACAAAAGCTCAGAACAGGCCAAAAAGACTGTTCCTGCATGGAGATGTGTGTTAACAGCTACTGTTAAGAAACTAATGTAAACCTGTTGAAATGACAGTAACAAGCTTGAAACGTCACAAAAAGCTCAGAACAGGCCAAAACACGTCCTGCATGGAAATGTGTGTTTACAGCTACTGTTAAGAAACTAATGTAAACCTGTTGAAATGACAGTAACAAGGTTGAAACGTCACAAAAGCTCAGAACAGGCCAAAACGACTGTTCCTGCATGGAGATGTGTGTTTAACAGCTACTGTTAAGAAACTAATGTAAACCTGTTGAAATGACAGTAACAAGGTTGAAACGTCACAAAAAGCTCAGAACAGGCCAAATCGCACTGTTCCTGCATGGAGATTTGTGTTTAACAGCTACTGTTAAGAAACTAATGTAAACCTGTTGACAGTAACAAGTTTGAAACGTCACAAAGCTCAGAACAGGCCAAACACATGCTTCCTGCACAGAAGATGTTTAGGAGCTACTGTTAAGAAACTAATGTAAACCTGTTGAAATGACAGTAACAGCTTGAAACGTCACAAAAGCTCAGAACAGGCCAAACGCACGTTTCCTGCATGGAAATCTATGTTTAGGAGCTACTGGTTAAGAAACTAATGTAAACCTGTTGAAATGACAGTAACACAAGTTGAAACGTCACAAAAAGCTCAGAACAGGCCAAAACGCAATGTTCCTATGGATATGTGTGTTTAACAGCTACCGTTAAGAAACTAATGGAACCTGCACAAATGATGAAAACTAGGTTGAAACAATGTAAACCTGTTGAAATGACAGTAACAAGGTTGAAACGTCAGCAAAAGCTCAGAACAGGCCAAAACGCAATGTTCCTGCATGGAGAATGTGCTTAACAGCTACTGGTAAGAAACTAATGTAAACCTGTTGAAATGACAGTAACAAGGTTGAAACGTCACAAAAAAGCTCAGAACAGGCCAAATCGCATTGTTCCTGCATGGAGATGTGTTTAATGCTACTGTTAAGAAACTAATGTAAACCTGTTGAAATGACAGTAACAAGGTTGAACGTTACAAAAAGCTCAGAACAGGCCAAAACGCATGTTCCTGCATGGAGATGTGTGTTTAACAGCTACTGTTAAGAAACTAATGTAAACCTGTTGAAATGACAGTAACAAGGTTGAAACGTCACAAAAGCTCAGAACAGGCCAAAACGCAGATGTTTCCCGTATGGAAAATGTATGTTTAACAGCTACTGTTAAGAAACTAATGTAAACCTGTTGAAATGACAGTAACAAGCTTGAAACGTCACAAAAAGCTCAGAACAGGCCAAAACGCACGTTTCCTGCATGGAAATGTGTGTTTAGGAGCTACTGTTAAGAAACTAATGTAAACCTGTTGAAATGACAGTAAGAAGTGTTGAAACGCCACAAAAGCCTCAGAACAGGCCAAAACGCAATGTTCCTGCATGGAAATGTGTGTTGAAGAGTTACCAGCTGAAACTAATGTAAACCTGTTGAAATTATTAGTAACGAGGTTGAAACTAATGTAAACCTGTTGGGAAATGACAGTGGTCAAGGTTGAAACGTCACAAAAAGCTCAGAACAGGCCAAACGCATTGTTCCTGCATGGAGATGTGTGTTTAACAGCTACTGTTAAGAAACTAATGTAAACCTGTTGAAATGACAGTAACAAGCTTGAAACGCCACAAAAAGCCTCAGAACAGGCCAAAACGACGTTTCCTGCAGAAATGTGTGTTTAGGAGCTACTGTTAAGAAACTAATGTAAACCTGTTGAAATGACAGTAACAAGGCGAAACGTCAGAAAAGCTCAGAACAGGCCAAAACGCAATGTTCCTGCATGGATATGTGTTTAACAGCCATCGTTAAGAAACTAATGTAAACCTGTTGAAATGACAGCAACTAG
>JABXJD010003259.1:0-31604 GCA_013375575.1 Percina caprodes | reverse complement strand
ACAGTGTCTTAATCTGCGTTTAATCCCCAGAACATATTTATGGAACTGGCAAAGCATTGTGCAGTGGTGGTGTTATTTTCGAGGCCTTTAGGAGCCAGGAGCAGCGCTGATGATTCCATGCAGGATATTAAGCACTCCGTCTGTCAGCTCATTGACACAGTATCACAGGGACTGGCTATCTCGCAAAGTGCTGCTCTGTTGTTCCCACAGGGAGCACAGATGTTAGTCTTGCTGTCGCCGCCGTCGCCATATTTATTTGTTTTGCCCTGACAACATCTGCACAGCTGTGTTGTCGGCTGCCACGCACAGGCCACACAACCCGCTCTTGAACTGTTGACAGCTAGGGGCAGGTTGGCACAGATGGCAGGAGGGTGTCAGGGGACACGCACCGGGTGGAGGAAGGGGGTGGCAGGTAGAGACAGTGGCTCCCATCTGGCCTCAGTGCTGGCACTCTGCCCCGGGGCATCTTCAACGTTTAGTCGACAGAAAGCCTGTCAGGAGTTGGAAGTCACCTTGTACTCTCTGGTCAGTTTTATGGGAGTTGGAGATGGCATGGGGGCAGTCTGACAGTGGAAGGAAAATAATGAGAAGTAACTACTTTATCCCAATATAAAGTAGGAAGACAAATCTGTGTGTTTTGTTCAAGCTTGACAGAAACTACGCACTATAGGTTTCAACAAACAGAAAGAAATTAAATGTTTTTTACTGAACTGAAATAAGAATGTTGGTGTTTTTTTGGACAGCTATCACCAAATATCCAGAAAACTGCCACACACAAATAACTGACTGAAAAAAAGAGTATTGTGAAGAAATAAATCAGAAGATTGTCAGCCACATGTAGCTCAGTGTATATTCTTTCAGGAAGACCTAACTTTTAATCAGTGCACTCCTAAATCAATTCAGCTGTAATACAATATATGCACCTAGTCTCTCCTGATTTAAATGTAGCTCAGCGTAAATTCTTTCAGGAGGACTTTAATCAATGCTCTCTTCCTAAATGGAATCAGCTGGTGGAGGCGGTCACCTTCCTGCTTAACCAATCAGAATTATACACAAATTGCAAGGGCCAATCAGAGAGTCACAACCCTGCTTTTAAAATTCTGTTTCTCCCTATCCAGTGTTGTTGCAGGCAAAGAGTGCAACCCTCCACCCCCCCTCCCCCATATCCCCCCTTCCACCTCTAGTCATCTACTCCGGAGCCTCCTTCGGTCTGGTCTTCGGGCTCCTTAGTTGCCGCCTCCGCTGTCTAGATTCCATCGGGGTTATGATGGTTCTCTACCCCTATATAGATACACAAATTATTCGTATAGCGATGGAGTCTAATCGCCAAAGACTTTGTACATTTATTTTAATCTGCACACATGTCTCTCCTGATTGAAATATTTTGAGATTAACACTGTTCAGCATGGCAGTGGGTTTGGAAACAAAATCCTGAAGAGGGCCTGGACTCTCTCCTTTTCTGGAGTTTCCCAGGGTGAGAGACGTCTGGCGGGTGTATTCAGTAAAGGGGCTCATAGGTGTACTTAATGCAAGAATGGTACCATCTGACACGCAGTCTAGGTTAGGGTTAGTTAGTGGTAAGGTTAGGGTTAGGTTAGGGTCGAAACGTATCGCCCTGGATGGGCGCTGCGAAGGGCACGGGCACAAGGGGACCACCGGTGTGAATAAAACACTTAAAACCTCCTTAAAAAACCTGGCTGGGTTCTAAAAAGCTGTTTAAAAGAAGGGCAAATGCTCAGAGCAGGGCCAAAGAACCACAGGTTTAGGGTTAGGGTGGGAATCTACAGGACCCCAAACATAATGTTAGAGTTAAACTGAGATGCGGTCAAAGAAGATGTAAAGATGAAAAAACTGCACTCTGGACTGTACTCTAATATACAACCTCAACAGAAAGTCAACGTCATGATCAAATTGGAAAAAAATGTTGAAAGCTGAATCCTGAAATTGCTGCACATTGGTGTTCAAACTTGTACATTTCAGAAGGTTCAAATGAGTGTTATTAGAAGACATACATCTGCAGATTTATACACAGTTTTCAGCTGTGATTCAATGTAAATGTAGCGGACAGTTTTTTCTGCTTGGAGTGGAGAAGTGTTTCAAACATTCTGAGTTTAATTCAATTCTTAAATCCGCAGAAAATTCTGTGCCTGCAGATTTCATGTGGCCCTAGTTATTAGTAGTTGTAATAGTAGGTAAAATAAAGTAGTTTTTTTTTTTTTTTTTTTGGGTTAATCTACCCTCATGCTTTAAAATTCAAGACAATGTTTTAGCCCTGAGTAAAGAATTAAGATACAGCCCTCCCAGACTCCGCTCTGGTCCCTTCCCAAACTGAATCATCAGACTAGAGAGACCAACTGGGGAGACATGCAGATCACAATGGCTGTGATGCATGGGGCATCGCCCAGTGGGAGCTCTGGGTTTGACCTGGACTGGCTGTCCAGGGAATAGGGCCAGCACTCAAGAAAAGCGCTTTACGGATGGAGCATGTGGTAAGGTCATCTCTTCCCCCTTCTCTTCACCCCCATCACAACTCCCTCTTAATCCCAGCCTGAAGCTTCCTCCCTTCCTCCCTTCCTCACCCCCTTTCTATCCAGCATATCACAAGGAAATGCCAACAGATGCCTAGTGTCTAAGACAGGCATTATGTTCTTAGAGGATGTCCTGGTAATTCTGGTTTTTACCAGGCTGCTGATTATTGCCACTCTGTCTAGAAGTGGTGGCGCCCACGAGAGGCAGCACCCAACAGGTAGCTATCTCTACTGGCTGCGTCACGTGGTGCTTCAGTCTATGCAAAACAAGATCTTCAAGACCCAGAGGGGGACATATGTCTGTTTGTAGTATAGGAGTGTGGGGATTAACATTCAGGGAATAAACAGACGGATACAATGCACAGATAACCAGAAAGATTGTTAGAGAATTATAATACCATTGTCATTTCATTTTAGTAATGTTATTAAAGGAATCCAGGCGGCAACTAAATGGTATTCAGGGATTATCTAAACGAGAGTACACCAACAGCAGCGTTTAGTGTTGTATTTTATAACATGTTACTCATCAAGAATTTAAAACCGGAGGAGCAGGACTTCATTTGCGATGAGAAAATGTGTCAATCATGGGGACTCGGGGAGAAAGTGGTTTGTCAGACCCTGAGGGGGCCACACTGACCTAAATACAAAATTGTCAACAGCAATCCTACACTGACCAACCAAAGGAGAACACTGGGGACACAAACATTTAACTCTGCAATTTAACATTTAACTGCAAAGATTCCATCGGTTGAAATAGCTCCGCTGAGAATCAGTATTTCAGTGTTTCATAGGAGAAACACGGCACCATGCTGAGAACCACGACAGTACAGGAAATAAGGTTAAGGCGTTGTGTATGCAAAATACATGTTCATCTTCCGTAAAGAAGGTAGACATTGTGTCACTGTACAAGAAGATGAGGTTATTAGTAAGTAGCTGGCTTATTGGTAAATCCTTTTGTTGTTCCTTGTTTCCTTGTATGAGGGGTTCGGACAGATGTTGTTGCCTCATTGTTATTGGCGTATGGTTTTTACATGATGGGTGAAAAGAGATTGTTAAGATTAGAGTTTAACCCCTTGCAGTAAAGAGGATTTCTGTCCATTCAGATCATCAGTGCTGCTGAAGTCATGGCCTGAGTCAGTGACGACTGATGCCATCATGTGGTCAGCGGTGGCGTTGCTGGTGGGACCCAGTATGATTCCTGCAGCATCAAGATTGTGGAAATGAAGCTGTATGTTAGTTGTTTTTTCTTCACATTTAGTCATTTTTGAAGCCCCAGTTTGCATTGTTACTATATTTCGTATGTTTTTTTAATTCTGTAAATTGTCAATTTCTTCTACAGGAACAGACAGAACTGCAAATGCATTTGCAGTTCTGTCTGTTTTCTTTTTCTATTAAAAGACACATAATCCCTACAAAAAAACATGTTTGGCATTTAAACAAGTATTTTGTAATTTTCTTAACTTTACTGTATATCAGGGCCGCTGATCCAAGGGTTGATGCAAGCAGTAAGTAGGATCATAATATGTTAGCAACTTCTGTTTGGTCACTGCCCATAGTTTATTTTGTGTCCATCTTATTTGACAATCTGCTAACTGAGCTGACATTGAAAAGGACTAACTGAACTGCCTGGCATTGGCTGTGGCTTTCTCACTCTCGACATGTTGGCCACTTCCCAGACTGCACTGTGCCGTGGCGAAAAGTAACTATGTACATGTGATCACATTCTGTACCTCAGTGCAATGTTGAGATGATTGTACTGTGTTGTATTTTATTGGAGTAGTTCCATCTTATGCTATTTTATAGCTTTGACATATCAGTGCTTTTTTCTAATTTCAAAAATAGTTAATATTCTTTTGATTCAACTACACATTGTTGTTAATTTTGGAGGACTATGTAGAAACTCTGACCTCTCTTCATTAGTGCATGTATACTGAACATGTGTGTGTAGGCTAATTCAGGCCTGTGTGTAATGTGTGTAATAACAACAGAGTTTAGATTGTAATTTCCCCTTGCGGGACTAATAAAGTATACAATATTATTATTGTTGCTATTATTATTATTATTATTATTATTATTATTATTATTATTATTATTATTATTATTATTAGTAGTAGTAGTAGTAGTAGTAGTATAACATTATGACTGCAAATTACAGTTACTGTAGTTTAATTATTGACAGATTTTTTTTTGCAATTGTAATTTCCCCATAGGGGATCAATAACCAGTATACATTATAATAATAATAATAACAATAACTGTTGTTATTATTATTATTATTATTATTATTATTATTAAATTATTATTTGTTTGATTAATCATAAAATGTCCAAGAAAAAAGTTACCAAAAAAGCCAGTCGTATCTACACTACCACTGGGGATATGAGGTCATGTATCTTTTTTAATTCCAGACTAGGTTACATTTTACACTTTGATATTAAAGCAACACTATGCACCGTTTCCTGCTTCTGTTGTTCTACAGGTTGGAAGCAGAATTGTCCCATTTTGTCTCACTGGAACTATAGACCTGCTACCCGATCTGCCAAACTTGCATAGTGTGGTTATAGCCGGTGGAGAGCCGCAAAGCCAATGTGTTGTGGGTAGATGTAGCTAGTAGTCTTGTGGAAAAACACTCAAGGTTAGTTGGGATATTTATTGTTAACCCAAGTAAGGGGGATAAGGCAAATAGTGTTACAAAAATAAATGAAATTAAGGAAAGCAAAAACAAAACACTTCACCAAATAAAGGAAGTTGACGTGAGAGTCAAAAAGATCCCATTATAAAAAAACATACACTGTTTCCTATTGACCTAGAGACAAGTCATTTCTGAGGGCGTCCCACGGACTTACACCCTAGTCTCTCAGGTTTCCTCATGCTCTCTCCATCTCGGGCAAACTTAACTGCTAGACTATGTAGGCCTGAAGCCTGCCCCTCGAATTGGAACATACCAACTCAACACTGCAGGGGTGGCTCAGGTGACTAATCAGTTTAAAAGCTTCATACAGCCAAAATGAATGTACAGCACAACATGTACAGGCAACATTTAAGGTCTGACTCTAAGGCTAAAATAGGCAGCATATCGTTACCATGACAGCAGCAATGCTCTCCATCACAGAAAGCAGAAGTGCCGTTCACCCTGTTACGAGTTGAGGAACCACGGAAACAGATTATTTTAAGGTACAAAAAGTTACATAGTGTTGCTTTAAACATGTCAGGTTTTTAAAGGCTTACTCTCGTATTTTTTTTGTTTAAATTTCACTGTTTTTAGTTTCCAGTATCCATCAGCATACCTGGCACCAGACCGTTTTTAACACTTAAATCAATAAAAAAAAATAAGAATAAATAAAGAATAAATACACTGGTATTTATTAGTCCAAAACACAAAAATATTTAAATTACAATGATATAAAACAGAGAAAAGCATTTGAGAAGCTGACAAATGTTTGTCATTTGTGCTTGATAACTCACAAAAAGAATGAATCCACTATTAAAATTGAACAAAACGTGGCAAATTGTTTTCAATCAATATTAACTAATTGTTTTAGCCCCACAAAATATGTCATCAGCTTATAAAATGTGATGCACTGTTATAGATCAAACCAGCCAGCATAATATATAGTACTTCAAAAAGCGTGTGCTAATACTGTACATATTTTTACTTTAGTAAAAACATGTCAATATTTCTTCCACTAGTGGCAATGTGTATCACAGCCAAAATCTTGTCAAAATGTACAGGGACAGTCAGTAGTAAATGCAAATATGGAAAGTAAAAATGAGGATAAACTGATCTCGCATCAGAGTTAATCATATGAAAGTGATCCACCAATATTAACAAAAAACACATCATGATTTTTAAATAAATTAAAACATAAATATATAATAAAAATATAAGTTTTTTTTCTTTCCTTGATAGACATATTTTGATATATGTATGATATGTGAGCATAAAAAGGTGAGGACAGGTATTTCCCAAGCAAAAGGTGCTGAGTTGACTTGTTTACAATGAAATAGGAGGAATTACACTCGCAGCTTCTTGTCAAAAGAAAAAAAATCAATGGAAATGTTTTCTTCACCAACTCCAGCCAATATCCTGGACTTTTGTGAATAGAGTTTCCAATGTGACCTCTGCTCCGTATATAAAAGCCGTGCACACAAGTACATGTGTTGTGAGCTGGGTTGCACCCGTTGCTCAATACTGGTTGACCTACAAAACCAGTGAGTGCTGATGTTCATCACAACCGCAGGACCCTGGTGTGTCGTAAAGACTCATGCTGATCTGAGAGTCTATGAGGCTTGACGCGTGACATCGACCTCACGAAAAGAACGGGGGTAAACACATAACTGCCCAGTAACAAGGGCTCTCTCCTCATTGGCTGCGGGAGAACGTTGCATTGATCATACTCTTTGTGCAAAAATGACACATGTGGTTTTGATCCACGCACACACAGGCAGGATTACAGTATATGCTCACACACACACAGCGGTTTGTGAATGCGCATGCACAGTCTGAGGCTTAGGCGTGCACAACAACACACTCTATCACCCTCACACACACATGTGCACACAATTACATGTACACAAATCTCAAATTCGCACATTGACTGGGGTTGGTGAGAACTAGGGCAGAACCACACCAGTAAGCCTCTTTATTTATTTATTTATTTTCTCAAATATCCTTTGAGAATTCAGTTTTTCCTTCCAAGATTAGCACTTATAGCTCCTAGTAACAGTGCTGTCATTTTGTTGTTACACGTCACCCACCATGGTTCATACTTAATGTCAACACTGTTTCCTCTTTAATAACTGGCTGCTTTTTACAACAGCACATAGTTTAAGCTTTTGACTAAGAAAATGTCTTTTAGCTGACATTTCAATGAATGAAAAAAATTGGACATTTCAAAATATTTTGACCATGGCTGCGTTGGAACTCACCGAGTCAACAATAACTAGTAAAATAACTAGTTTAATTTGAACAACTGTTCTTATTAAAGCAAATAGTTTGCTACCAAACCACACTTATCCACAAAAATAGTCTAAACTCTGACATTTTCATCAGTCTAAACTAATCAACTCATCATTTCTGCTCTAAAAGAATGTATATTAATTGAATCGCATTTGTAAAAAGATGGATGACTGTTTTGATCACATGTGAAGATATTATTTGACAGATAAAAAAACCTGTGGCAACGGTGTGTGTGGGCTGACCAGTAGTACTACAGAATTCAATTCAATTCAATTTTATTTATATAGCGCCAAATCACAACAACAGTTATCTCATTGCGGTTTCCATAAAGAGCAGGTCTAGACCGTACTCTGTGATCTTATTTACAGAAACCCAACAGTTCCCACTAAGAGTAAGCACTAGGTGACAGAGGCAAGGAAAAACTTCCTTTAAGAGGCAGAAACCTGGAGCAGAACCATGGCTCAGGGTGGAGCGGTCATCTGCCTCGACTGGTTGGGGGTGAGAGAAAGAGAGAGAGAGAGACAGAGAGACAGAAAGACAGAAAGAGAGAGACATGGAGAATTGTAGCAGAGGGTGTGGAGCAGGAACATGGAGGCAGCAGGTGACTCCAACCACAGATCCAGAGCCAGAAACACCTGCAGGAAGCGATAGGAGGAGACTCTGGGGCGAGAGAGCACAAGACTCCGGGAAAGAGAAGAAGTCGAGTTAGTAACATGCATTAATGGGATGAGGTTGCATACAGATGGAGAGAAGGAGGAAGAGAGAGGTGCTCAGTGCATCATGGGAAGTCCCCCAGCAGTCTAGGCCCATAGCAGCATAACAAAGGGATGGTTCAGGACTCTCCTGAGCCAGCCCTAACTATAAGCTTTATTTAGAACAAGGTCGTACTGTACATACTCACTAAAGTTGCAATTATTGTAATGTGCACACCTTCGCCCATGCAGCGAAACGCCAGAGTGCTGAATCCATGTACTTTTACCTGGGATATTCCTTTCCAAAGTGTGTTCACTGTGCAACAAACTGGACGAACTTTAGCTACTGGTGGGGAAAAATAGAAACGTTTACAGACGTTTTATGTTTTGTGCTTCGTGAAGACATGGCTTGGTGGATCGACACTAAACTCTGAGCCCCGAAGCGATCAGATATCAGAGAGGATCATGACACCGTGCTCTCCAGGAATACCAAGGGTGGAGGAATTTGTTTTTGTACTAACATTGGTTGGTGCAAGGATGTAACAGTGGTTTAACAGCACTGTTCTCCTGATCTGGAAACTCTCTTGTTAAACTGCAAAACCTTCTGTCCCCCCGGTCACTTTGATTTATTTATACTGGTCAGTGTTCACAGCACTGCAAGACAACATGCATGAGGCACAGTGCACACTCGCCTAACAGATTGTACTATGTTCAGAAGACAAACCCAGACTCCTTAGTTATTGTCCTCAGTGACTTTAACAAAGGTAATTTTAGCCATTAACTCATGAAATACAGACCATCCAGAGATGATAATATTTTGGATCACTAGCTAAGTTTTAAAGCTTTAAAGCCAATAAAAACCTGTGCGTAATGAAGTCCCATGCTGTTTTTGCAATTTAATTGGTATATTGAATTGATTTGAGACATTTTAAGGTGTTTCCATTTATTTTCGCACTGAATCGCACAACATTCAACAAAAATTTGTGGACAAAGTTTTTCTAGACAAAATGGATCGCGGCCTCTACCAAGATATGATCAATATTGCTATTGCTATACTTGGATTTTATTGTCCCTCCGGCACTGCTGCGAGACAATTCTTTTTTGAGACATAACTGTTTGAGCGCCTTCCATTTACTCCGGAGGACGTCCCACGGCTTGTCCTAACCTTTGTTGGCCATTTCGCGAGTTCCTGGTAAATTGAATTCAGAAAGTCTCTCTTGTCCTTGTCCGTCCACTTCCATCTGTCTTTATTGACACCCGCCATGTGTAAAAACAGAGTGAAAATACTGAGCAGAAATGAACTAACTACTTCTTTTTCTTCCTTTTGTGGCAGGTTGCAACCATAGAATGACCTAAAATTTTATCGCAATTCATTATTTATTCTGTAAATAACGTTTCCATCACCGTTTATCGCATGAACCGTATATCAATCAAGATAAAATCCGATGAGACCGAACGTATGAAATTCCATCGAATTTAATTGTTTCCATGAGGCATTTTTCATTCAATATCACTTAATTGAGATAAAAACGTGTGGCTGAAAACATAGCTACTGTCACGCTACAGTCAGCGGTGCATAGCTCATGCCGGCATGTCTCATTTGAGAGGCAACAAAAAAAGGCAAATGGATTAAAAAGGCGGTCCCCACAGTTGGAGATGATGAACCAAGGGTCCTCTCGCTAAGCAGGCAGCTATTCAAATGAGTGGCTAATTGTGGCATCTGTTAACCCATTGAAGAGGTGTCAGTGCAGTGTCATGGCTCTGTTAATTGGTACAAACAGGTAGCAGATGCAGGCTCTGGGATTGAGCATTTGCCATTTAGTGAGCCAACCTCCATGAGCCTTGATTAGACAGCCAAGCTGAAGGAGAGAGATCAAGAGGGGGAGAGGAGAGGAGAGGAGAAAGGGGGGGGGGGGGCATTTGAAAAAGAGAAGGCTTAGAATAAGAGAAGTAGGAAAGACTTTACTTTTATTTATCTTTATTATTATTACCCTCTCTGCTAAAATTATTACATCCCACCCGACAAGTTTCCCTGATTACATCTGTCACCCAAATATTGAAACATGCATACACTCATACACACACCATACTCACCATATATTATTTGCACATTTGTACATTGTGTCGGTCATAACAACATTTAATATAGCTGCTGTATATATTGTCTATTAGTGTAATGTTTAATCCATATTTTTGTTACAAACTATATTCACAAATAAAGGAAAAATGAATTAAAGAAAGACATACACCACTGAATATATCTTCCATTGGTGAGATTTTTCTAACTGTTATTTGTGTCTCCTCTTAGTTCATTCTTGCTAAAGTAACAAAGCTCATTGATTAATTGACTACAGAATCATTAGAAAAACAAAGAAAGTAATAATATCACTTCAAAGTATTCTAGAAATATAAAACTGGATAAAAATTATTTGATGAATTTCCACAGTAATCTACGGTATATATGACAATTTGTAGTGTCATGTAGCATGTAAGCAAAATGCCTGACAATGAGATGACTGATCAATAAAATAAATACATTTGATAAAATTAAGCCCTTACAATATAACATTTAGTTTGATACCCCATAAATGAAGAGTCATCTTACTTTGCTCTTTACTAAAGCATTCAGATGAACAATAGTCTACTTTCTTGTTTCTTGTTTTTTTTAAAGATGGTTATTCATATCACTACCATGGATTGCGTAGCATTTCTGAATTTTTTTTAAACTGAGGGAACCTTGCATCCAGCAAATAAACAATTATAATGTGATGGTCACTGATTGCCGACTTGTATATCATCTGTTTGCATAAAAGGCGTTTGTGCTGAAAATGAATCAATGATCTCTATGTATAGGACCTCCCCAGAACAGTGTTTTCACAAGGAATCTAATAGCAGGATATCTGATCTGAGCTCAATTCAACTACAGACTACAGAGAGGCGTGATTGGGAGGAACGGCCTCCCCTGATCTAAACCAGAGAGGTTGTCTGTTGTTGGACTTCTGTGCTAGTCGTGGATCGTCTATAACAAACACATGTTCAAATAGTTGATAGTAGTATAGTTGAGTGGTTGACAATGTGGTAAGGAGTAGGCAAATTAACAGGGACTCTCAGGAGGGAGGGATGCTGTGTGTGTGTGTGTGTGTGTGTGTGTGTGTGTGTGTGTGTGTGTGTGTGTGTGTGTGTGTGTGTGTGTGTGTGTGTGTGTGAAATTTTCTTACCTACATATATTGCTGAGTAAAATACAATTTTAAAATACTGATACCTATAGAGACTAACTAGGAAGCCATGCCCATGTCATAGTCTATAAATATGATGCTCATAAAAGGTGAATAACATCCGGCCATAACTGTGTTAAAAGACTAAGTGTGACAAGTTCTTGATCTTGGAAGCAGTAGTTATTCAATATGTTCTCTGACTATCTTTACAGGACATTTGTCACAAAATGTCAAACTAAAACAAAGTTCATGCTCAAAATGTGTTTTATTACAACAAATAAATAGTTTGATTTTGGTCAAACAATACAAACATTCAATCTGTATTAATAACAAGTATATATAAAATGATAAAAAAATCATACATCCATTTAAATTTGTGCAATCTTTTTGTTTTGTTATATTTTGCTCTTAATTAAGTTTCCTCAGAGCTTCAGATTCAAAGTGCAAAGTGTGTGATAAAGTAAGTACTGCTGATTAATGACAGAAGTTTGAGCTGAAGTTCACGGAGACCTCTGTCACTCGTTCTGTGGCGATACAAAAAAAATAGAATTAAAATTGTGAACCTGTGAACAATTAGTTAGTCATTTTATTACTCAGAAAGCTGAAATAACTTTAAACTGGGAAAGATGCCTTTGGGAAATTAGAATCCCATTTCTACAGAATACAGAGGATTACATCTCTATTGCAACAACATACTGTACCTGCATTTGTTCATATACCCAGTTGATAAAGTAAGTAACATTGCCGTAGACTCCTGGCTTGTTCGTCAAAGCACATCCAATCCCCCAGCTAGTGTCCCCTGCCAGCCACCATACATCCCCTTCCTTGACCACCAGGGGCCCTCCACTGTCGCCCTGCAGCACACAGGAGGAATACATCTCCCAGGTTAGTGAGTGTGTGTGTGTGTGTGTGTGTGTGTGTGTGTGTGTGTGTGTGTGTGTGTGTGTGTGTGTGTGTGTGTGTGTGTGTGTGTGTGTGTGTGGAGCTGGGCAATATATCAATATTATATCGACATCGAGATATGAGACTAGATATCGTCTTAGATTTTGGATATGGTAATATCGTAATTATCTTTTCCTGGTTTTAACGGGTGCATTACAATAAAGTGATGTTATTTTCTGAACATACTGACTGTTGTAACTGTTCTATTATGTGCCTTTACCCACTTAGTCATTATATCCACATTACTGATGATTATTTATCAAAAATCTCTTTGTGTCAATATTTTGTGAAAGCACCAATAGTCAACACTACAATATCGGTGTGGTATCAATATCGAGGCATTTAGTCAAAAATATCGTAATATCTGATTTTCTCCATATCGCCCAGCCCTATGTGTGTGTGTGTGTGTGTGCGTGTGCATGCGTGTGTGTGACCGAGAGAAGAAACTCAGACTAACTTGACATGAGTCGACTCCTCCCTGCAGTTTTCCAGCACAGATCATGGTCTCACTGATTTTTCCATTTAACACCTGACGGCTGTTACAGCTCTCTCTGCTGTAAACGGTCACCTGGGCCTGATTTAGTCTATCAGGGGATGGTCCTGTCCAGGGGATGGAATACTTTATTGATTGCACACCAACAGTTAGCTCAGTCAAGCTTTAAAAAACACTCTTCTCCTATTTGGACTTTAAGCCTTGGAAAAGCAGGTGACCCCTGAAACATTTGGTCAATTATCTACAGTAAGAGCACATGTTATATTCTGCATTCGACATCACATGGAAACTTGGGAGACTGTCCTCCTCTGACAAACGCTCCCACAGGTCGATTATTCAAGCAGCAATTACGACTCATCTTTATGTTTCTAGTGGCGCTGCCCTCTAGTGGTTGTAGTAATTACGATGGGAGCAATGCAGGAAGTGAGGTGATAAAGAGCACCAAGTTTCTATAGGTTGTGAACAACAGTGATTGGAATAATGGCGTTATACATAACGGCGTTACTTTTTTTAGTAACAAGTAAGCTAAATGATTACTCTTCCCATCTTAACAACGCCTTTACCGTTACCAAGCCAAGAAATGTGGTGCATTACTATGATTGAAGCTGTTTTCTCCATCAGACCAACTTGATCTCTGAGCCGAGAGGGAAAGACTTTTTTGTACTGTTCTTCCTTGGTTAGTGGGCCGTGTATGAGACAAGCGCATAAAGGCTGACGATTGGCTGAGGTTGAGTAAAATTTCATGGTAAGCCAATCAGAGGTAGAGTTGTTCGAAAGCATGCATAGTCGGACACACAACGAACAACACGAGCCAGCCAGTCGACGAGAGACAGGTATAAAATGAGTGGCAATAATTAGCAAAAGTTCCAAAACATCTATTGTGTTATTTATATCGATCCACTATATCAACACAATATCTACAGACATATCATCTGATTGGAGGCCAGTCTCACTTTGTCCCACAGCAACATTAACATAGTTTATTTGTGTACATTGTAGACAAGTGTCTATTTCATTATAATATTCAGATTTGTCATAAATAATTGAACATGCACATGTATTTTAAGTTCCGTTAGGAAGGGCATTTAAAAATGTACTTGAAAGTAATGCAATAGTTACTTTCTGAAGAAATTAGTTTTTAAAATTAAGAATGTGAGTAACTTTGTGAAACTGAGTAACTAATTGAATTACTTTTTGGAAGAAGTAACTAGTAACTGTAACTGATTTCTTTTTAAAAGTAACTTGCCCAACAATGGTCAATACAGTGAATATGGACCTACTTAACAAAGTTGGTTCACTGCTGGCTACAAGCTAGCAATCAAACACAACACAGGCTGTCAATTGAATGCCATTTTGCGCTAATATTAGCAATTTTAAATGATTTCCATCTTCTGTTAATGTTTGTAATGAGAAAAGTTCATTATTTTATGGATTTCACAAATATCAGTATGACAGTTATGCCGTAAACCGTTTAAATCTGAGCATGCACGAGTCACATCTGCACTCGACTCACATCTGCATTCGACTCCTCGACTCATTGGGGAGTGACAAGTTGATCATGAGGAGGTAGTTTGGGGGGGTGGATGGGTCAAACAAACACTGACCAGGGTCTGTGTGTCCCATTTAAAAGTAAAACATGCATAAACTAAAGTGAAGTAACATCTGATTTTAACCCAAACTAAGTAGTTTTTGTGCCTAAACATAACCAAACTGCCGCTGTTACGTAAGAAAAAACAAAAATGTGAGCGTTACGTTAAAAAATGCAACCCTACGTTCTCTGTTTTAGATACGATGACGGAAACCGCCCCTGTGGGTTGTATAAGAGGGTATGGGAATAAACAACTAATATAGTTATATAAGTTGGACATATACACTTTGCGTTTGGCTCACCAGATGAGCGCAAGGCTCCCCATCCTGTGATCCAGGCTTGACGTCCAGCAGAGAGGTCCAAGCCAATGTTGGGGAGACACACAGGCTTCACTGTTCCTGAGACATAAACATGTGTGGGCTCAAAGTGTTGCTATTATCAAAGAAGAAGTAAACTGACAGTTTAAATCATTATTCAGGTAATGAGATGAGACTTTTGCTGGCAAGTACTTACTTGTAAATGTCAGCGGTGTATTGAGCTTTAGGAGAGCAATGTCATTGTCATTAGTCTCTTTGTTGTATTTTTCATGACTGATAATTTTGCTAACTGTTTTGCCGGAGCCAAAGGCCATCTGATTCAAGCTCACATCACCATAGTACACCTTCCACAGTCTAGGATCGGAGTACCTGCCATCAGGAATTATAGACAGAGAAACGGCACATTCTTTCCTGAAAGTCTATTAAGAGACCGTAAAAACAATGCACAAACTTAGCAAATGGCATGAAGGGTCCTTAATGTGTAAAGACTCACATTTCAAAGCAGTGTGCAGCAGATAGGATCCAGTAAGGGCTGATAATGGAGCCTCCACATATGTGTTGATGCTGAATCTGGAGACTGACCTGCCACGGCCAGGCCCCATTTACTGCCGCTGTACCACCCACAATACGAGCACTGGGGGCTGCTGAACTCACTCCACATTCTGGGGTGGGAGGAAAAGAGTTTAATATAACTCTTCTTTTCAGGAGTCAAAGAAAGAACAGTTCAATTCAGGTGAAGTTAAAGTATATATTTGGCCCCTTTATCCCGTCTGGCTGGCTAAATCGCATTATTTTTAAGGAGAATTCCGGCCAATTTTATGTTAATCTTGATCGCTATAAATACGCAAGTACTTTCGAGTGAAAAAACCCGACCTGAATCGGTGCAGGCAACACTGAGTAGCTGCTGCTACGTGTACAAGTTTCCACTGAGCTAAAACAGCAGTTAACGGGGCAAGTTTTAGAGAGCCTTTGTTGATCTTAACAGACACACAATGCAATCAATATGTCTGTACAACATGAACAGGGCCCTTACGTAACATCAAGATCTGTTTTCAAGTCAGACATTGTTTTAATTCACCTGCCCTGTCTTGTTCATTCCGGTGGGTAGCTTGGCTAGCAGCTAGAGCTAGCTAGTTGTTAGCTGCTAGCTGTTAGCTTCTAGTGATAAGTGTGTTCAGCCTTTTCAGGCTTTTGTGAAAATCATAACGCAGCAGTTCTGTGTGTATTTGTAGCTCATCCATTTGGGCATGGAAACGGGCTAAAGAAGAAGAGAAGTGTGATGATGGTCATCCTTATTTATTTGAACCTGAGAATACAGACGAAGAGCCCGCCTCACAAGAGTTGGAAGAACCAGACAGAGAGGTGCAACAGGCCGATGAAGCAGCTGCTCCAAGCGCCAGCTACAGCTGGCAGTGACGTTGGTACTGTGCAAGCCACATGCATATTTAGCCCGTCTTCATGTAGTTACATAGTTACTGATATGGTCGTAACCACTACAGTAGGGTGACCAGACGTTCCCGGTTTCTGACAGTCCCCGGTTTCCGGGGACAGTCCCCGGTTTTATTGACCGGAAATGTCCCCGGTTTTCACTGTGACCGACAGACCCAAAATTGGAATGAAAGAAAGAAAACATTGACCAAATGTAGCTGATAGTCGCACACCCTACACGCAGGCTCCAGACAGCCAGAGCCAGCGCTGCTCAGAGATGCTTTAGAAAGCCATATTTTACGATATTAAAATTACTGATTATTTACATGGAGTCTGGTGGGTTTAGGGAACGCACTTTTATGTTTTAAAAAAGGATCTTAATCTTTAACAGAAAGGTCGACGTCCTTAGAAATCCTTGCCATAATGTTGTCAGACACTTAGAATATTAATCTGAGTCTGTCAGTAGCAAAACGAGCACTTTTATGAACGTAAATACAAGCTGGACAATTATCCAATTAACTTACACTGTAGCTTGTTTCTCTGCTGCCGACTGCAGCGATCTCGTTTAATACTGCGTCAATGTCAAAGGAAAATCTTTCCTCAATAGTTTTTATTGTATCTGATACTCAATGAGCTGTTGCAGAAACAAGCCTGAAGCAATAAAGCAAAAGCTGTTAGATAAATGTAGTTCAGTAAACATTACAACATTCCCCTCTGAGGTGAAGTGGAGTACAAGTATGAAGTAGCAGCAGGGGTGACTCTGGGATCAGACCTTTGGGGGGGGGCTCAGCCCCTAATGAGAACAGCTCTAGGTCTAGTTTACCCATTTTAAGGTTTACAAAATAAAAACATGACGTGTTTTGGAGGTATATACGCTTCTGAGATGAAAATGTCTCCGGATTTTGTCTGAGAAATCTGGTCACCTTACACTACAGTGCTGAATTACCTATTTTTGAGAAGGATATAAACTACAAGTGGTCGGTGCAATGGCATGGAGGACACCCACTACACCCCCTGGTGATGATTGTTGTTGGCTGTGGGAGGCGAGGAAGGCCGGGACGAAGGCTGCCTGCCCGGCTAAGAAATCTACCACACAGATCGACACGGCCACGCCTCCAACTCACCAACACCAGATCGATCATACACAAAATGGATGAGCTGCAAATACACACGGAACTGCTGCTTTATGATTTTCACAAAAGCCTGGCTGAACACACTTATCAATAGCCGCTAACAGCTAACAGAGAGCAGCTAACAGTTAACTCTAGCAGCTAATAGCTAGCTCTAGCAGTTAACCAGGCAAGCAAGCTACCCACCAGCAAGAACAAGACAGGGTAGGTGAATTAATACAATGTCTGAGTTGAAAACGCATCTTGATGTTACACAAGAGCCCTGTTCATGTTGTACAGACATATTAATTGCATTGTGTGTCTGTTAAAAGGTACAAAGGCACTCTAAAACTTGCCCCATTTACTTTTAGCTCAGTGGAAGCTTGTACACTTAGCTGCAGCTACTCCGTGTTGCCTGCTCCAATTCAGCATAAATAATAATAAAATAAATAAACTTGCATAAATATAGCGATCAAGATTAACATAAAAAATAGCCAAAATCCTCCTTTAAATGCATGCACATTTCAGTGGTGTAATTATGTCCCGGAAAAGCAATATCTTACCAATACAATGAAGTTTGACTGCTCTGGCTGAGCAACTTTGGCTGCAAAGGATGGGACGATAGAAATTGATATTAAAGACAGCAAATCAAGATAACCAACACTTAGGTGGGAGTTCTAAACTTACACAGCATGAAACACAACTTGGGTTTACATTCCCAATGGGAATGAAATCACTGTTGTACTATGTATAACGTTATTATGCAGTGATTCGTGGGGTTGGTATACATGTACCTGTAAGTGAGCTGTGACTGTGTACGTGATCCAAGGCTACTTCCAGCCTTCAGCTTCATGTATCCCCTGGAGGCCAAAGAACCTGCACTGGTTTGGGTGTAGGACACATAATCCTGTCTGTGGGATGGACACACGAACAGACATGTGATCAGTGAGGTAAAATCCAAAAAACACTTATGAATGTCAGCCAGTCATGTGGTCAAATGACTACAGCTATAATAAAATATGTGTATAAATCTGACTCTGCTAGTAGTCAGTTGTGTCTGTGTGGTGAATTGGTTGATTGTGGAATGGGCTAGGTAAATAAAGTACATTTCGGCTCTTCTTTCTCTCTCTCTCTCTCTCTCTCTCTCTCTCTCTCTCTCTGGCATGCACTCCCCTCCCTCCCCCGTTTAAGTGGGCTCTTTGGTTCTCGTTTGCTCATTTTGTACATTATACAATATGCACACACACGACACATGGTCATACATGAATACGTTACATTACTGATCTTACTGACATGAGTTCCTATGAGTTTGTTTGTAAATGAATTACTTCTGTTTAATAAATTACTTTGTTTAATCATTTAAACGTGTGCATCTCTCGTTTTTGTCATTGCCCAAGGGAGAGGTTCAATCTGCATAATTCCTTCTTCTCTTTTTAAATGAATCAATACAGTTAAAGCAATTCATCAATCCATGGGACTGAATACTTGATATTTTAGCATGGGAATTCTAAGGTACCAGCAGCAATATGCTTGCTCACTATGGTCATGCAGTATGTGTTGACTTTTATAGAGCGGTTAGACTCTGCCGAACGGGGATGTAACAACGATAAGAAAAAAAGACAATCAGCACCTGTTGTACCCTATGTGCTCACACACAGCTCTCCCATAGTTGTCGTTCCAGTTTTCAGCACACACCGGCATCCACATCTGACTATGAGATGAGTAGGTTTCCAGCATAAAGTTGGTCCCGTGGAGGCGAACTGTGAACCAGAGAGGACAATGCTTTTCAGCCACAATGAAGTTCACTGATGTGACGCACAAAGGGCACACCCAGTATTTTATGTATTCATTTTAGTGTCTTACAGCACTGAGATTCATCCTCTCCGTGAGAACAGTCCTTTAGGCCATCGCACCACTGGGATGAGCTTAAACACGTCCCATCACTTATACACGACTTCCCCAGTAAACACTGGTAGTATACTGCAAACACACACATGTTCAGTATACAGCACACGGGAAACTGCCAAGATGATCATCCTACTAAATTCATGACAAAAATATTTTTAAGCAGCTACAAAGGTCTTTGTATGAACTCACAGAAGTACCAGAGCAAGAGGCTGACCATCGCCAGGCTGAGGAGCACACACAGAGATGCACACAGTACATATTTCCACTGACATCTCTTTATCCCTGCAAGGCAAGACATTATAATAAAACTGGTTAGGTAAAATAAAATATGAACTGCATGCTCTTCTAACATAACATAATGCAGCTTAGCGTAACTCTGTTAGTTATGTGTTATAATATTTGTACACTGTGTCTTAGTTCCACAGTATGGTTAGTTTTCATATCTGACATATTTTTATTAAAAATGCATGCAAATAGGCTTAGCAGATACCACACTGCAGATATGACAGATATGAAAACTAACCATACTGTGGAACTAAGATACAATATACAAGTATTATAACACATAACTAACAGAGTTACGCTAAGCTGCATTATGTTTATTAAAAATTCAAATCCTATGACTAAAACGGGAGGTGGTTTCAACACATCATGTGTCAATAGTTATTATTTGTTTTAAATCTATTATATTCTTCTATAACTTTTCATAAATATCTGTATGCTTCAAAACTAGAAGAAAAAATAAGTCATACACAGTATGTAAAGATGCTGCCTCATAACAAGCTGTTGTGTTTTATTGCTAAATTTTTAAAAGAGCAGGGGATGGTCTTTGACATTTTTCTCATCCCAGATTAATATTTTATTTTGGCTTATTATTCTTTTTTGTGTAATAATTATAATTGTTCCATTTACACTCCGATAATATCTGTTTAGCCCCTCAGCTCAACAATGTGGTGATGAAGCACTTGAAACCCTTGTGTTGTCCTCCTGCCCACTACACCTTTTTTTCAAATTAATTTTTTTTTAAATAAAATAAAATAAGTTTTTTCCCCCTTTTCCCAATGTTTTTGTCACTTTTCTTCTGCGCTTTTTTGACGATTTTGTTATGTTTTCCCCCAGTGTTTTTTAAGCTTTTCCCATCACTTTTGTCGTTCATTTTTATCAATTGTTTCTTTTCAAATGCTATAAAATATAATAAAACACCCAAATTCAAAGAAAGTAGTGAACTGATCATTAATTTTCCTTGTAAAGAGCGACGTATGGAACCACCCACGTTATTTGTTTGGGACATTTTGGTTGATAGAAACCCAAATTTCTGATGTAGAAACATGTAGAAAATGGGTCAAATTTGACCCGAGAACAACAGGAGAGTTAATGGGGAATGAAGCAGAAATATTCCAAGTAGTTATTTCTGCAACTTTTTACTAGTTTACCGCACTTTTTTTCTGATGCACAAAGTTATTGTATATCTCTCAGCAAGCAACCTGTGATTTTGAAATAATAGTACAACAGCAGCACAACTAGAGAAGAGTCATAAAGTAGCAAACAGTAGCAAACTCAATTTTATGTTATGGCACAGAAATACCTATCTAATGTTTCTAACATACACCACTGGTCATACAAGGCCAAGCGGCTAAGTCTCTCTGAGTGTGTTTTATTGCTCATGAAATCAACCTTTCATCTGTAAAAGGAATAATTGTGTATCTTATTATAAAAGTTAGAGCTTTACGTGAAACAGACTTTTTTTGTTTTTGAAGTGAAACTAAACACAGGTTAATGATTGTATGAAAGTAGATAAGGTGTTTTCATTGGGGATGTTTGCCTTCTGAGTGATTTCTTTCACCACCTTTTTATTCCAAACGGTATCGCTTCACAAAAAGTCTGTACCTTTCCTTTGTCCTATGTTATGTGGTGTTCCAGGTGTCGCAGTGTGGTGGGTATTGATGGTTTGGGGACCGGCAGCAACGTAGCTGCGGGTCTCCTGTGGGAGGACAGGGTAAATACCCTGTTGTGGGGCATTTGAATGCGGTCTTCCTTCCTCGTGCTGAAACCCCATGTTGTCATAGATGGGACCATTTACCTGGAGGCACAGTAAAGAGATAGGAATAAAAACAGTTTCTATTGATAACACGAGGTAAACTTGTAATATGGCTGTACTCAGACCAATCCTTTCTGTTTGCAAATGTTATAAGCAGTGGTCAGAGATGGGAAGTAATGAAGTACAAATACTTCGTTACTGTAGCCTACTTAAGTAGATTTTTCAGATATTTTTACTCTACTATTTATTTTTGTGGCAACTTTTTACTTTTACTCCTTACATTTTAACACGAATATTGGTACTTTCTACTCGTTACTTGAGTTTTGTACGAAAGCTTGTCTATCTGGTGTGATTGTGAGTGCATGTCGGAGAATAGCACCGTGAACGGGTGTGCACGGCACACAGAGAAAAAAGTGAGAGAAAAGAAAAAGAGAGTTGCTGTCCGGAGGATAATCAGTTGAGATTGTGTGTGTACATCTTTAACTGTAAGTCATATAACTGATATTGTCAGTTCATTTAAGCCAGTTGTTGTGTTGGTCTATAGTTCTAGCACATTTAAAGTAAGTTAGCTAGTGATTTAGTTGTTTGTGTTCTTCACCTGTTACCTAGGTTACACCTGGCTGTTGATTCATGATGGTGATTGTTGAACACCCTTACGTTTGTATTTTAGGTGCATTATTTACATGCTACAGTTAGGCTACACTGCATTAAGATAATGTAATTAATAGTGGGTTTATTGTTATTATTTACTAGCATATATATAATTCCTATGCATTGTGTATGGTAGCCTTTACAATGTTATTCATTTCTTTGCAGAACCACCCACAAACACACAGCCATAGCAGAGCTACCCACGCCTGTGTTTGTCTTGTTGCTGGACTGTAATAAAGCATCAATAGAGAGAAGTTGTCTCCGTCCGTGTTTTAACAGACACACCTGGGGCCCAGTTGGGAACCACAATCAGCTTTAAATCCAGTCCTAATCTAGTCCTCAATAACAAGTTTCCCATAGTTTCACTGATGTTATCGTTATCATTGTTTGCATCATCAATACTGAATTCAATCTAATTGGATGGGAATATATACAGAATTCTCACAGAATCACAACTGACTTCATATCGTGCTACTCAGTCAGAATCTTATTAACCTGGAGTCCCAGTCTCTGTCACAATAATCATATATGGGATGTTTTAGGCCTGTTAGCAAATAGCCATTTAAAATGTAGCCAATGGCATATAAATAATAAAGAGCCTTTTCTCCATGTCCACTGAAGTTTCTCAGCTTGCACTCTGGTAACATGTGTGTGCTCCAGGTAGCTTTGCATAAACAAATGGTTGACATTCAAAAGGCTATTTTTACTTTTATACTTTAGGTAGATTTCCAAGCCGGTACTTTGTTACTTTTACTTGAGTAAAGAAGTTAAATCTGTACTTCTACTTTTACCAGAGTATTTTTCAACACAAGTATCTGTACTTCTACTTGAGTACGGGCAGTGAGTACTTTTGCCATCTCTGGCAGTGCTGTGAAATAAAGAATAAAGGAATATATATATATATATATATATATATATATATATATATATATATATATATATATATATATATATATATATATATATATATATATATATATGTATGTATATATATATATATATATATATATATATATATATATATAAACAATGAAAATCCAGACATTTAGAAATTGAACTTACCTGATTCTTATTCATATTGAAACCTGTTACACTGCCTGTGGAGGGAGATTGTTGAACCTGGAAAAGGTTAAAGTTGGTTTTAACCCTTATGTTGTCCTCCAGGGTAAATTAGCACTTTTTTAGAAACTTTTTACGTTTCTGTTGATTTTTTTTAATGCATACTTCTTTTTTTTCTTGTTTTTGTCACTTATCTCAATGTTTTTGCACTTTTTTTTCCAATTACACCAGTATATTCACAACTAGACCTATTTATTTGCTCTAGTTTTACACTTATTTTTTGGGATTCATGGTCAATAAAGATTTACATCAATTGTTTTTCATTTTTGTGTAAGAAAAAAGCAGAAGTTATGAATAATTTTGACTAATGGTTAAGATCAGAGAAAAGAAGGTAATGGATAATCACAGATATGTGAAAGTTTAGTCTGGATAATGCTATACAATTGAACACCCGAAACTCTATGAAAATAGGGACCTGATCCTGATCCTGATCCTGTGAAGAGCATCTTATGGAACTAGCCATGTTATTTTGGAGCAACGTAGTTAAAGGAATCCCAAATTTATGATATAGAAACTTTGAAAAGGGGTCAAATTTGACCCCAGGACAACATGAGGGTTAAATAGAAATTAACAAAGCACTAAGCACATCATAAGAACAGTTCACAACGCACCAACGTGTCATTAAACAGTTAGAATTCATTAAAGCAAATTCATAAAACTTGGGTGACAAAAACGCTCACACGCTACCTGACTAGGCTGACTTACTTAGTTTCAAAACACATTTATTAACCGATTTCCCCCTACCTTGAAATTCCCACAAATTCCTTCAGTACTTTGATTCTGTCCGTTGTCCTGCTCCCTCTTTCTCTCTTTGCCTCACGTTCTGCCCATTCTTCCATGTAATCAACAGCCATGACCACACCTTTTCCACTGTGTGCACAAGGCAGCCTGTTGTGCGTCACTTATTTTTTTTACAACACTTCAAAACTGACATGGGCAAACAGTAGGCATTGATGATTATTACCTTCTGTCCACAGCCAGGCTTTGAGATAAGGGGAATAAAGTGAAAAGGAAGTGTTCATTTAAAGTGTTCATTTAGCATTAACCTTCGATTGATGTGTGACAGGAAAACCTAATTTAGGAATAGAATTCAGCAGTGGGATACATTGTGACATATACTGTGATGTATTATACATACATATAGATTCATGGTCCTGTGTATCTTGTATAATTTGTAAAATATAGTTTGTATAGGTTTATGATTAACTCATAATTACAGCCCCCTGTCAAAACCAGTCTCTCTCTCTCTCTCTCTCTCTCTCTCTCTCTCTCTCTCTCTCTCTCTCTCTCTCTCTCTCGTTTCTTTATTGGCATGACAAAAAAAATCCATCTATGTTGCCAAAGCATAAGAACAAGGATACATATAAACAACAACAAGCATATGCATCTGATATAATAATATAAGTAAACACATGACATGTAAATACATACAAGTAAACAGCATGACAAGTAAACTCTCTCTCTCTCTCTCTCTCTCTCTCTCTCTCTCTCTCTCTCTCTCTCTCTCTCTCTCTGAATTCACAGAAGAGTTTATGACGTTAAATATGTGTTGGCCTCGAGACAACATCTGTACAAGTGTGGTCTTCTAAAATCTCATTTTGTGGCATGAAACCTTGCACACTTGCTCTTCAAATTGCATCCAAAAACAAAACTTGTTCAGAATGTGGTCGCTAACATAAAATGTGCGCTAACTACAACTTCAAACATCACACTAAAAACACTGAAACTCAAATGGTCCATGGATCCCACTATCAAATGGCAATTTCTTGAAAAGTGGAACTAGAAAACAAGCAATGTAACATGTTAGGGAATTCTTTCCAGTAACCTAAACTATCACTCCTGTTATAATCACAGTGTGACAAGAGCAGTCAGCATGTGATAAGTGGTCACTTCTTGTTTGGCATACCATTCAGATAGGGCCTTGTAGGACAAACAAAGATTTAAGTCAAGTGAAAAGGCATACCAGGCTTGCCAAGACATTGCACATATCGTCCGTCCATCTTACAAAAACGTCTGCTGTGTTTTAATCAGTAACGTCCAAACAAATGGGTGAGTAGGGTTAAACATACAGATGGCTTAAGGACTTTCAGACCCTGTTAATATTTATCTCAAAGTATGAGTGTGGCAGAAACTGGCAGGAACAGGCAGGAACAGGCGGTAATAAAGGGCAAATTATTGAGACAAACAGCAGCTTTGTATACTTTTTCACATATTGCACTTAAAGGTGCATAAGGGGGTATTGATATTCATGCATTGCTGGGATAAATATACAACACTGACAAACTTCTGCATCATTGAATTGATCTAAAATGAGTTAAAAACCCCAAAGACCACGGCAGGAAAAATACCCTTTTGAGAATTAGAGCGAGACTTACATTTTGCACATAAGAAAAATCTGACTTATCTGTGCAAAATTGTCAAATGTAGGTAACCGATCCCAATTTGAATATTAAGAATCCACAAGCACAAATAGTAAAAGTATACAATATTTCCCATCACTTCAGTATGCAATAATATGGATCTGCTGAGGCCCAGCTGGATAATTTTAAGCTATTAAGGCTTCAACAATGTTTTTAGGCCAAGGACCCCTTAGTTGTGAGTGAGATGGAGCAAGGACTCCCTACTACGTAATGTAAAAATGTAGTTGCATATTAAATACTGGGCCTCAATAGAATTTAAAGCTACAGACACAGAAATGGCACATCCATGAGAAAAGCTCATTGTGGGACTGGCTCTAGTGGCTGTAATTCTGCAGTATTAGGGGCCCACTAAGGTCTATATAAAAGAGACTTCAGATACAGTATTAGGGGACCACTAAGGTCTATATAAAAGAGACTTCAGATACAGTATTAGGGGCCCACTAAGGTCTATATAAAAGAGACTTCAGATACAGTATTAGGGGACCACTAAGGTCTATATAAAAGAGACTTCAGATACAGTATTAGGGGCCCACTAAGGTCTATATAAAAGAGACTTCAGATACAGTATTAGGGGACCACTAAGGTCTATATAAAAGAGACTTCAGATACAGTATTAGGGGACCACTAAGGTCTATATAAAAGAAAAGCAGCATTTCATACGATCTTTAAAGATGCTTTTAAGACGATGCTTACTTTTCAAATTAAGGGACCCAAACCAGCAGATGACTGAGAAAGTTATAACAGACCCAATAACACAAAAATAAAAAAAATGTCATAAAAGATGTATCAACATTAAAACATCTCAACTTCCCCAAAAGATATATTAACTTAAAAATAGTGCAAACAATACTAAGCCTTTAAAGTAATTAATATTGACATGCTTATAAATCACGTTTTAATGTTAACCATACATGAAGCACAGTGAAACCTTTAGTTTAACTGCATCTGTGGATACTTACCTACAGGCCAGTAGCCTGTTATCAATGTTGTGTAAATCAATTTTTAAAAAAGAAATCACAAATAGGCCATATAAAATGTTGCAACTTCTAAATACTAATACTAATGTTAATAAAAGGTTTGACTCCTTTTCAGATTTCAACTTTAAGATATAAAGTTTTTTTTTAAATGATAAACCCTCATGTTGTCCTTGGGTAAAACTGACCCGTTTTCAGTTCAGTTTTTTCTCTCAAAACATTTTGGAAAAACTTTGGAAAAAACATTAACAAAAAGCACCCACAACATTGAAAAAGTGACAAAAATTTGGGGGAAAAAGCAAAAAACTATTTTTTTTTTTGTATTCATGGTTGACGGGAAGACAACACAAGGGTTAAGCAATAACTTGGGGCCCCTCTGAGGACCCTTTAAGGGTCCTCCTAATCCCCTGTTGAAGATCTCTGTATTAAGGTAAAAATAGATTTACCTAAAGAAATACAGAACGTTTTTGGTGTTTATCTAAAAAATAAAAAAAAATCACACACAAATACATTCCCTTACTGACTGCTCAACTTTTGCATAGTTCGGATTTATGTGCTCACATTTGATGATTTCTATCCTAAAACTGCATTGTTTCTAGCAAGAATCTGTATTTTGAACACCACAAACTAATCTGTCATTCACTTCCATTGTATTGAGTTAACAGACACCTTAAACCCTAAGCTGGTAAAACATTAATTAAACCCTTTAACTAGATATTAGTTATTAAGATATAGCAGCAAATGCAGCTAATGTGCATAAAACCTGCTGTGCGAAGGAAATTTGAGCAGTTACATTCAACTCAGCCTTGTGGTCTTCAGCAACATGGACAGTACACGTAACATTACGGGGAAAACTGCAGCATCTAGTGGCCAGCTAGAAAATGTCAGTGCAGACTCTTTATTACTTTAAAATTAGTCTTGCTTAGCCAGACCTTCCTACACAGCTCCGCGGAGGGTCTGGTTGGTCCATCATGTCCGGGATGACAGAAAAACGTGTTCTGGTTTATTGGCATTTCTTTAAACAAATCACAATTGTCTTGGGTGATGCTAAGCAACGGACAGAGCAACGGTGCCACTGCAAAATAACTTTGAAGAAGGGAGAATGTGTACGTTCAAAAGTTGTTTTAGTTGTGCAACAGAAAACTCAGATTGGACAGATAGTCTAGCTAGCTGTCTGGGTTTACCCTGCAGAGATCTGAGGAGCAGGTAACCATAGTCCTCAGAAATCCACCAGAGTCTAGAACGGCAACGCAAAGAGCGTGACATTCGGCAGAATTTCCCGGCGGCACCGAAACAATCCTGGAAGTGAAACGTCGTGGATATAGACTACTTTAAAATAACCTTTTGGAGCAGTGGTTCCCAACCGTTTATGGTCTGAGGTGCCCCCAGAGCCCTGTCAAATTAACTTGTGCAACCCTTTATCAATTCCCAACGTTTGTTCTAAATGCAAGACTATTAATCATATAAAAGTAGATAGATATATTTAATACTTTGAGCTGTTAATAATGAGATTGGGTTGGTCAGCAAGTACTAATACTAGCCATCTAGGCTACTGCTACTTAGAGTGAAGCTGAATGCTTTAACCATAAATCTATTTCTTTTAGCTAACCATTTTAACCTTCAGCTAACTAGTTCAATCGTTTCTTTATTACTTTAACGCCTTGTCCTTCGAAGGATGAGATGAGGCGAGTGGGGAATGCATTCAACTGCAGGACGTGTCTTTGGTCGCTATCTAACTACTTTTTACCCACTAACATAGTTGTTACAGTTGACTTAGTGTTGATATATTCTTTTAATAAAATCATAATCTATTTTTCAAATACATAAGTTGCTCTACAATCTTTCCAAATACCCACTGGCAAAAACCCAGTAATTTGCATTGCAAAGTAATGCAAATGTTGTGAAACTTGAACTATTGAACTATCAAACCTTTAGTCACACAACATCAGAAACACAACAGCAGTTTTATAAAAAAAACTATTTATTTAACCACTTTAATTCAGATTTAGATATTAATACAATCATGTTTTGCACAATAGATTTCACAAAACGAATGAGTGTTTTAACCACTGGAGACAATGTCATGAGCCCTACTGTACTGTTGTAACAGAAGCATTCTTCACAGTAAATGAAGTTTACAGATGCTTTAATCATTTAGTGTCAACAGGTAGTGAACACTTTAAATTAACGACTGTACCAGCGAGACAGAAGTTTCCCATTAAGTTTCCTACAATTTCTGGATCACAATGGCTGAAGCTCCACCACCTCCGTTGCAGATGCCTGCCAGCCCGTACTGGCCTGACTTCAGGCTGTGCACCATGTGGCCCACAATTCTGGCCCCAGACATCCTGACAGGAGATACAAAGAATAAGTTGTAAACCATAACACTTTCTGTGTATCCATTGCTATTTTGCAATTGCTATTCATACTAAAAGTAAGCTAAGGGTAATAATAAAAATAAACTGAATTTGTTTAACACTTTTCAAGGACCCAAAGTTGCTTTCCAGAGGAGGTAGGAAACAAAACAACACAAAACAAGATTGAGGTTGAGAGAAGAGTTGGTAAGTGATACAGCCTGCAGAGTTCAGTCATGTAAAGTACAAAAGATATGTTGTTGCTTTAAGGAAACACAAGATAAAAATGCTTGATTAGTTCATGCAAAACCAAGAAACTACTAAAAGGTGAAAGGTTAAATCACAAATCCAAATCTGCTAACCTCGTCTATTTCTTTTAAGTGACATGACATCCATAGTGTTCTGGGCTAGGTTTGAATATGGGCCGGAAATGTTAATATACTTACTGGAACAAAATACTTTTTGGGATAGGATTTGCCTAAGCTGCTGTGTCGGTTTAGTTGGTCTTCTCTGCTTGATTAGATTTAAAAATTGGCAAAGTAAAAATACATTTCCACATCACAGGAAAGGAAGAGATAAGGGATAAACAGATTCCATATTTTTGGGAAACAGGACACACCTTGTTTTTCATCTCAGCTCATGTCTTCCTGGTAAAAGCTAAATGGTAGTATTTTTGTTCTATTCTCTTCATTCCAGGTCTAAGATTGCTAATGAATAACTGTTTCCCCGTATACTGACAACAAGGACTTTGACAAATTAATACCACCATTTAAAAACAACATTATTAAAACAAATTTAAGAAAGGTTTTTAACTGCTAGTTAACTTGCCAGTGCAGATGCAGTAGCAAGTTGCGTTTTAAGTGATTTCTTTCTGCCAAATGTGTGTCTCTCTCTCTCTCTCTCTCTGCTGGACAGCGCTCATCAATAAGGACTGGTGGGTTAAATTGGTTGTCAAACACATAGACTCACAGCAGACAACCTCGCAGGGGGACAAGGTGGAGACAGACTCATAATCGACATATTTTCCGAGTTGCGACGGTCGCAAAGATGTGCATGTGGTTCCAGGACAGTGGCTGTGGCATGTCCACAACCACGCATGAAACATCGTAGCTGCGTGACCAGTACGAATCTGCAACTGTTCGCAGAAAGTATTACTGAACTGGGACTCAGCTGCCTGCTTGTTGCTTAATGATCAGTTAACGAGGGTCGGCTACCGGTCAGAAAAAGAGAAAAACCCTCTACATCCAGGTCACATCCCAGATCTCTTTAAAGCAATGGCCAGCCAGTCTGTCCGAGTCCCTCTCAGCTGCTTACCCGATGGGGTGTCCCAGTGACACAGCTCCCCCGTTGACGTTGACCTTTGCAGGGTCGATGTCCAACATCTTGATGTTGGCCAGTGCGACCACGCTGAAGGCCTCGTTGATCTCCCACATGGTGATGTCCTCCTTCTTCAGTCCCGCCGCAGCCAGGACCTGACAGACACACACGGATACACACACACACAAGTGTTAGGATGTTCTAACAGAACTGCATCCATAAGCAAAGTGGAGTATGGTTCAGGTTCGAGCATATATTGTCATTTTTGTACATAATTTTGCACTTTAAAATTAAAATACATATTAAGTATACTGTATAACATTAATTCAACTTGGATTAAAAAAATTGTTTATTTTAAGCATTTTTAACTACAATAAACACATATACAAAAATAGTAAAAAGGGTATGATAATACACAACCCTGAAAACAGCTGAAACAAGTGGCTGATTGCCTAAGTGTCCCAAGCTGATCCTGAGGATCATATCAGGGCAATCCGGGCCTTTGTAATGGATCAGTAAAATAAAGTTGAACAAAATGTGTATGGTTATGACAAATTATTTGCCGATTGGGTTCCAACTAGAGATGGTTCGATACCATTTTTTGCTTTCTTTTATCATCCAGACAGTCAGTCATAACAGAAAAAAGAACACAAATAAACTACTTTAATGTAGATTTTCTTTAGGGCTTTATTTCGTGGTATTGGATCGGTGCATAAACTCCAGTACCGATACCAGCGTTTTAGGCGGTTCCGGAGGCGATACCGATTCCGGTATCGGAACATCTCTAGTTCCAACACCCGGATTGCCAAAATACACATACTCCCTGTCATAAACTCTGACACTTATGAACCGGCTATCTATCCTCTCTCTTATTAGTAAAGAACAGTGCAAAAAACATTAAGGCAGCAGCTTGTCAGTTTCCGCCCACGCTAACCAGCGGGTTCACTGGTTGAAATGACAACCTTCACTGGTTAATTCCGTGTGTAACTTGGCGGGCCAACATTTGGCTGTTTGTTTATGTGCCCTCTATAGCACGTATCTGTACTCAGGGTTGTTGTGAGGTAAAAGACGCATCACTCTGTAAACACATGTACAACCGCGTGATATATCTTCTCTCGAGCAGATTGCACCATGTCAGTATTTAGAAGTTACATTCTCCCAGTAAACTTTGAATCAATAATCAAGATAGTTGAGTCAACAGTTTAATCTAATAAACTTGTGAACAATAGTGCAGTTTAGAATCAGGCCATTTAGTTTTTTTCTTTTTTTTTCCTTTTATAAAACAAGCAGCTTTTGAAAAATAGGATGTGTCAGATTTAGAAGACATTCTAAATTTATTTCAGTTTATTGTGTGAGATACATATTTAGGTAGATATAAGTATTGGATCAGACTGAAGTACTAGGTACTAGTTATATTTAAGGACTTAAATAAGGCTAAAAAAAAAACAAAAAAAAAAACACCTACTAATCACATGGACACACTCACCTTTGGTACAGCAAATGCAGGAGCAATGGGAAATCAATGGGTGCAACAGCATCAGCAAAAGCTAC